>CAJNDV010034738.1:18505-28737 GCA_905221635.1 Symbiodinium sp. CCMP2456 | reverse complement strand
CAAGGGTTCCCTTTTCCAAGGGATCTGCAAGGGTTTGGGTTCAGGGTTCCCTTTTCCAAGGGATCTAGAAGGGTTGGGTTGAGGTTTCAACGTTCCCTTGTCCAAGGGATCTAGAAGGGCTTCGGGTCTGGTGATCTTGCCCTCTCGCGCCCCTCGCCTAGGACCCGTCCTCAGGACTGCGCTTACGACTCTGCGTAGCGTTTGTTCTCGGAAGCTTCTGCCAGTGGATCACAGAACCTGTCGCGGTGAAGAGGGGGGTTTCCCTACAAATCCAACTTGGGCCAGACAGTGCCGAGAAGAGAAAAGGCACAGACGAGGCTCCGATGCCCACTTGGCAGCAATGCTCTTACGTTTCAACCCATCTAAGGACGTATGGGCACTATGCCCCGCTCGGAGAGTTCCTGCAGATTCCAGACTACCTCTCTGCAGGCATGGCAAGTACATGGGATGCGAAGACAACGAACAAGCTACTCGTACCTCAAAGGCCCTTGAGCACTAAGCCTTACCGGCCTGATGAAAGGCGTATCGTTCCAGTCTTGAACTTACGCTCTGAGCTTGGTCAAGCACTGCTGCATTTGGCAGGGGCATCCCCACACCGGTATGTACACTTCCACATGTTTATTTGAGCCCTGGTCTGGGCCATGGGCTTGGAAGGTCTTGGCCATCCAAGCGGAGAAACTTCCCAAAGCAACCGAAGTGCAGCGAGTTATTCTAACGTTTGGAGTTTAAGTTTACGTGTTCCATGGAAACCTGGAGCGATCGCTTAACAAAGAGAAAGCCTTCTACGACTTAACCCACAGCCAAAACGCAGATGCGCTCACCGTCGCCGGAGCTTTGCCTTGGCCCGAGGCATAGAAGTAGAAGTGTTAACTTCCCGCTCGCGCTAAACTCGAGAGACTCACGTTGAGAGTTGAGAGCGTATTGAGACAAAGACCTCTCACTCCGCTGCCCTAACCCCTTACATTGTCGGCATCATCATGTTGCAGCCCATGGGGACATGGCCATAGGAAGAGACTTGACTTCCGAATGAATGAAGCACTCAACCGACTCGTAGTGCCATGTTGGCAGCTTGGCTCCGGGCGGCGGCCAAAGCCCCTAGAGTAAGAACAGAAACCTGGGAGCTCCCATGGGTGAGTTCGGCTTGCCCGTCGTGTGCTTGCTGGTCTCTTGAGCGTTGTAAGGGCGCTCATGCATGCCACTCTCTCCGCATCTTTCATCTTGAATCAAACGCCAAACGCCACAAGCACAGGACATGGCAGACCGTTTGCATTCCCTACGAAAGCCACGGCTTCCTCGGGATTGCGGTGTTTAGAGGCTGGTGCTAGCTCTTGGGATCGTTCCGGAAGAGCTTCTGTTCAGCAAGGCCTCCTCACGACGAAACCCCGACACAGAGGGTCCCAACTCGCAAGATGGGCTATGGGCCGAATCACTTCAGCAAGGAGTCCGGCGGGATCCCTACGACAAACATGCGGCGACTTCCGAAAAACAGCGTTGCTTACTGACCCGCCCCCTTCTTGGACCTGTTCGGTGCAGAAGTTTGAGCACCGCGCCGCGGCGACACCCAGCAGTGCGAGCCCAGGACGTTTTTGCTGGGCCTGTGCCGTAAGGAAACCTGCCACTGGGCAAGGTCGCGGGCACTGCAAGGACCGAAAGAGGGCCTAAACCCCAAATGCGAAACCCTCAAACCCCTAGCCTTGGGCTTCACAGAGCCTTGCTCAAAGCTGTTTGGGACTGTTTGGGACTTCATCAGGCATTTGAGGTCTTTTGCGATGTTCCTGCTGGGCTTGGCTGGATGTACGCTTGAGCCATGTAGTTTTGACGACATTTGGTAGTTGATCGGATATATTGGATGCAGTGCAGGACCCACAAAATGTCATGTCAGACGCAAAAGCAAAACAGAGCTCTCAGAGGGTCCCGGCAGGTCTCCCGCCTACAAGGGAGTCGCCGCGTTGCAGGCCCGAGGCGTCGTCGTGCCTGCGCTTGACTACAGGGGGAGGTCGGAAGGTTTGGACCTTTGCTGCGAATGCAGGGAGGCTGCGGAAGATCTTCGAAGTCTTGGGGAAGACTGCCAAGCCCAATGACCATACTCGCACTGGTAGTGCCGACACTCATATTGCGCTGCTAGCCATACTGCTCTCCGAAGTTTGTCCCATCAATACATACATTGCAGCATTGCCCTGTCGCTTTCTGATGATATTGGTATTGGCATGGCTGTCAGTGTTAATGACAGAACTTCTAAACATGTGCATAACCATGTCCAAGTACATACGAACCCTGCAAACTGCATCTACTAACATTCGCAGAGACACTTCTGCCAACATCGATGATGAAAGACTTAAAACTACCAATCAGCACCAGCACCACGATCGCAATGATCGTGTGCATGAATCTGCTTGATCATCGTCGTCATAGTCATCACCGTCATCACCACGGCCACAATCATGCTCATCTTGCTTCACAACCATCACACGGCCCATCGAAATCAGCATCGCTTCTTCTACCGCCCGGACCCCCGAGGCCCGGGCCCATCCGTTTCCTCCGCGATGGCCCCCGGAAGCCTTTCCGCTCGGTGCTCGCGGCGCTAAGAGGGCAGAATAGGGCTCAGGGCTCAGGGTCAGCGCCATCGTTACCATAGCCATTGCATCGCTGTGAGTTTTCAACCAAGGCTTGCACTGTTCAACCGAAGCCTCCCTCAAGTTTCCAGAGAAGGGTGCACCTGGGAACCACGGGGAGGTCTTCAAATCGGCTGTCGTACCTGCTGCGCAGATCTGGGCTCAAAGGCTTCGAGCTTTCTGGCTGAGCCCCTTCATGATCTCTTCTTCGCGGCGGAAGGGTGCATTTCAGGGTCTGAATACCACACGATGCAATCCTTCATCAGCGGTTGAGGGGCACAAAGAACTGGATAAGGCGCAGAAATCAAGCCACTGATAAGATCAACAAACTCGTAGTTCATTCACCGGCATCCATGAGTCCGCAACATTATTCAACAGGGTCTGGGGATGTGCGGCCGGAACGCAAAGGCTGCTTGGCAGTCCTTCCATGGCAGCTGCTGGAGACATAAGCGTGCTACAACTTCAGAATGTGATGTGTGTGTCACCAACAGTGCTCAGTGACGGCAGTCTCCTTTGGCCGGAGGATGCCGGAGGCATGGGTGCTACAGGACACGGTGCAGGTGCTGCGAATCAGAAGTCCTTCTTTCCTGTGTCTACCCTTCCTTCCTTCCTTCCTTCCCTCATTTCATCTCTTGCTTTATTTTCTCACTGTCTTCTGGCCTCCTTTCTTCTCTCGCTTTCTTCTGGTCTTCTTTCTTCTTCCCTTCCTCGTCAGCGGCTAGGTCTAGGTTTAGTTATGTGACCCGTACTCACCGTATTTCAATGTGTTTTTGTATCCCTATCCCTTCAGGTGATGCCCGGGCGACTGCCACGGCGAGCCACAGCTTCTCGCATGGGGCACTGGTCGTTGCTCGGCTGCTCGCGCTGGCCACTGGCCGTCTCGAGTGCTCGCTGCAAGTCCAGCAGCAGGTCGCGCCTGGAACGACAGTGCTTGGCATGCAAACTCAAGCACTCATACCCCCCGACCGACATAGAAACAAAGCTGCACTCGCAGTGTCGTTTTGGCATTATTGCAAGGATGAAGTGAGAGCCCAAGTGACTGGCGATGCGCTAGCAGCACTGCTCTCATGGGATCCGGACACGTCCTCGATGCCGACAGAGAGACGAACCAGATCCTGGTTGGACCAAGACCAGATGAGCAAAAAAGGATGTCTAACGCGCCCTGCTCGATGTGTGTCCAGGGTCAGGAGGGGGAGGCCCCGTGCATGAGGCCTGCGGCAACGTCTGCTGCTCCGCGGGAATCGATGCGTGACTCATGGTGCAGGGCATCTCCCCCAAACCTGGACGGAGCTGGTTGCAGCTGTCAGCTTGCAAGGCTCTTGTCTTCAGGGCCCTTTCACGACCACTGCGACATTGCATCTCGCAACGCGCTCGAACCCATAGATCCAAGCTCAGCCAAATTCCATCCATGCCCTGGCCCCATCTCAGTGCCGAGCTGTTGACGCTGCCTGGGCGAAACATCGAAGTTCCGCAGAGCCACAAGAGAAGGCATGGGTGGGACTTTAACGCCGGTCCACAGCCTGGGCAGGTACAGCCTTTCAGAGTCGCGTCAGGGTCACTGATAACCTGGCATGCAAACGCCAAGGCAGGTCCACGGGACCCAATCCAACCCTGCTTGCAACAGAGGGGCCGAAGGACACGGTGGTCTTAAAAAGCCGGCTGGCATCCAACAGCCGGCGTGAGAAGCCCACCGAGCCTGGCTCGGGAACCCCACGGCTCGCAACAGCGCGGCTAAGTCGAGCACGGGCCTACAGTTGTGGTACATACTGATAAGCAAGCAGCCCTCATATTAAAGTGGCTGCACAGTCATGACACCAGCCTGTTGTGAAGCTGATGACGCATCCAGGCCCGCTGCTCTGCGACTGGTGTATCCTTCAGCATGCAGGGCTCCCAGGATCGAGGTGTAGGGTTTCCCCAGGATCCTAGAAAAATGCATCCCAAACAGGCCCAAACATAGAAAAGCATGTTCCTGGAGGGCTGAAAGAAAACATCCGGAATCTTTGCAGAACCTCAGATCGTCAGACCTGCCCTGAAATCATCTTGAGCCGTCAACGAAGCCACCTCCCCAACCGCGAGATTATGCTCCGCCTCAGAGCCCGGTTGTCACAGCCACCAGGGCCCGGGAAAAAGACGCCAGTAACTTTGGGATGCCTGCGGCTGTTCCGGGCACAGAGGCAAACAAACACCATAGGAAATTCAGGGCTTTCGGACGGTCTTGTGGAAAACACCAGGTAGAGCTCACAGCACTTCAAAAGCAGGTGGCATGTGTACTTCGACTTGCTTCTGCCTTGCTCTTGGGCACCGAATCGAAAGAGCATTTGGAGCGCAAGCGCGAGTTTGTATAACTCCCGTGCGGCTGGCCTGGAGAGGAATTTGGCGATTTCCTGGGCGTTCTCCTGGCACCAGGAAGGGATGGCCCGTCTCTCGAGGCAGGCCAGGGCTAAATCAGAGGGCGTGGAAGCTACACAAGTACGCTAGCAGCACATCCGAATCCGACACGGCTTCCACCTCACAAGGGCAGCACTAATGCCACCAAAGACTCAACGAACTCTCTTGCACTGCACCTCTTGACACGAACGCACGAAAATCACGAGAAGGCAGCCTGTGCCCGACTCACCCTGAGCCACATGGTCTTGATGCCCCGGAGAAACAAGAAGCACCTTTGCAAAGGAACGGAACTGCGAGGCTTGTTCCTAACCGGACATCCCACACATCTGCGCAGCTTCTCGATGAGCCGTTTTCGATCGTGCCATAGAATCTACTGAAGGGGCCTTAATAATTAGAATAGGGTTTGGGGGTATATTATACTACAGTTGTAATAAGGAACCCCCAAATTAGTATAGGGCCCCTATATTGCCCGGTGCCTGGGAGAGCTTCGCAATGCTTCGCAATTGTTACATCGTTCAGACCTGGGCCCTGACCAAAAGCCTCAGCCCGGAGCCCCGATCCCTTGAGCCGGTCGCTGAGACCCGAAGCCGAAATCCGAAAGCTGTGCCAAATGATTATCCCACGCACACAGAAGGTACTGCGCCGTTATGTCGTTATGACCACGATGATTCCCGATGCCGCTGCTATGAGCCGTTATCGCGGCCGTTGCTGAAACGGAAGTCGGGGTTTGTGTTACAACATCGGTGCTAGAAGCGCAATCACCGGCAACACAACTGCTGCTCTCTTGCCAAAAATTCCTCTTCCACTGCCACGAAAGCTGCTCTCACTCTCCCCTGCCACCTCCAACAGCATGTCTGAATAGGTCAAGGCCGGGGGTGTAAAGGACGGGGCGCTCGAAAGGTGCCAGGGCCGTGCCCTCCGCGTTCTGGAGGAAGGCCACGCGGTGGGCGAGCTGCACATCACCAGCAGGCAATCAACGGATGCCGGTTCTGTGCGATTGACTAGCGCTAGAGTTTAGATATGGAAGTAGGCAGATATATGTTCATGGTTCTGTCCTTGGGATGCTGTCTTTGCGAAGGTCTTGCTGGTGCTTGTGATTGCGGGGCTCAGACAGAGGGAGAGCGGGAGAGATCGCGAGAGGGAGGGAGAGGGAGAGAGAAGAGAGGGAGAGAGGGAGACAGGGAGAGAGCCAGGAAAGAGAGACGGACAGAGAGAGGTTGAGAGAGAGAGAGAGAGCGAAAGAAAGAAAGAAAGACAGAGAGAGAGAGGGAGAGAGAGAGAGAGAGGCAGGAACAGGGAGAGAAGCGGGACCGAGGGAGAGCGAGAGAGCAGAGAGAGCAAAAGGGAGGGATAGAGCTCTGCCCGCCTCCGGGTCCCGCACACAGACCAGCCCCCCTGTACAATCTGCATGGCCCGAGAAGAACTTCGTGGCAGAGTGGACCTGAGGATTGTGGTAAGGAGCACTTCCTGTCGCTGCTTTCTGGATCCTTCCCTCTCTCTTAAAGCCATGTCAGGAGCTCCACTGTAGATTGCAGAACAGCTCAGGCGTGCACCACGATGTCGACTCCCAGCAACAACGGCTGGCAGATCACGGGCCTCGTCCCCATCTTTCTGCATTGGCACTTTAGCACAAGGGCTTCGGAACTGTCAGGACCAGACCAACAGCGCTGGCTCACTAGGTTCCATCAGCCAAGGCGCGGCATCATCGTACTGTCCACACTGAGTAGAACGCCTTTCTGGTGCCTAGGCAGAGGTTCAGCACCCAAAGAGTCTGGGTGTCCCAGGTGGGGGGGGGTTGACTTCCGAAAAGCTGTTTGCTCTCTTCGAGCTGTTTCTGCAGCCGGGTCGATACAATGAGATGCGCAAGATCGACAGACATGCATATGGGTAGATGTATACGTATGTGTTTGTGTATGTGCATACATACATACATACATACATACATACATACATACATACATGCACACAAACGCATGCCACATCTGCCAGCGGCCCCGATTCCCCTCTTGGGATCGATGTGGCGTGGCAACCGCCAAAGTCTGCTACAACTTGCCCTAGCGAGCTTCAATGAAATCCCAGCGAAGGAATCTGCATATCAGAGTCTATACACCACGCCAGCAAAAACCTGACCCCTTATCGAGTTGGCATCTAAGATATTCTAAGATGACTTTTTTGCCGTATGTGCGCAAGCAGACGGGGCTGTCCTGCCCTGCATGCGAAATGAGCACGAGGCCCTTGTGAAGATGCCCGGGCTTTCGATATTCCGGGTCTTTCGATTCTTCGCTGGGCGTCCGGGCGCCAATTTCGCCAGTGCCCTCAGGTCGGTGATGCGCATGCGAGGGTTGGAAGGACTTTCCTCAGTGCAAAGCATTGAAGGAGAAGATGTTCTGCAGCCTCGTCACTCTGTTCTCTCGCCTGTGCCTCTTAGGTACACAACGGCCCCTTCTTGGGCTATCAGCCACCACTCCATTCCGAGCCCACGGCCGTATGGATGATGCGAGTGGTCGGCAAAATCGCTTTTGCCACCTTGAGATTGCATTTGTGCCCGTCTCTCGGACCGGAGGAAGGATCCAAACGTGGGACTCCAGATGTGCACTTTGTCAGTTTGTGTCGTTCATGCGCTTCGGCATCTCATTGACACTATCAGAAAGCAGAGCATTAAGCTCAGGTCTGCATCCAAGTTCGTCGTGTCCACGAACCGCACCTAGCATGTGCACTCGACTGCCTCATGGATAGTGGCCAAACCCCGAGATGCGAGGTCAACTCCGCTTGAGGCTTCCGTCTTCATTTGCGAGGACATGATGTCGAGACGAATCCTCGCATAACGGCCCTGATGTGTGGCTCGATGTAAGTTTCTCCGTGACGCCGTCAACTGCGCTCGCCGTTAGAGGCGTCCGCGCACGCCCTCTGTCGCGCCTGAATGCCGCTGTTCTTGCAGTCCTGCACAGTCGGAGCTGGTGGCTAACGCTCTGCAAGACAGAAGATGCTGCACTTCATGTTGGCAACTGCGCATTCATTGCGTGTTACCTGCTGCTCAGGTCTCCTGCGTCAGAAGCCGGTGCATTCCACCGTAGATGTCCTCGTTTACGAGGATGTCGTCACCCTGCAATCTGTTTCGGTGCAGAATTTGCCGGGTACATTTGGCCGCCGACTAGACGATGCCAAGTGGCCAAAGCTTCCTACTTCAGGAGTCGAATTGCAAAGGTGAGGAGCTCTGCTCGATGCAGGACAGATTGAATTAGAAGCAACCTTAGCCCGAAACCCTCCGGAATGGCGCCTGCTTCAGCAGGCGCGTCACCGTGTGGAGCGCAGCCTTGTGGCTAAAGCTCAGGCTTCTGAGCTTTCGTGGGGAACTTCTCACGGGACGTGTGAAGAACCTGAGAGAGACCTAGATACAGCTCGATTTGACCAGAACGACATGGCTGCTGCCGGGCTGTCTGTTCAGGCTTCATATGCTTAGTGTTGCCCGACTCCGACTGCCAACACATCTATTTTTTGCCGGCACGGCCAGCGCGCCCCGAAAGAATACGAAAGAGTATCAGTTCAGTGCTTCGCCTGTCGGGTTCGGTTATATGGCATTCGTAGCCAGGTCAGCAGCAGCAGCAAGAGGCATGTGCCAACATGCGATTTGCGATTGGATGTCTTGTGCAACGACCTTGAGACCAGTCGAAAGGCCGGCCGACCAACAAAAGGACTTTCGACCCCTTCACACTCTTGAGGCTCCGCATCTCTTGCAACGACAGACAAGCCTTTGAGATACAAAGCCCCCCAAGCCTCCGCAGTGGCTGCTATTTGCGAAAGCCACTCACCAAAATCACAAACCCTGCAGACCAGAGGGCGCACCATGCCGGAGGAAAAAGCAAAGGCAGCAGCCGCATGCTCCAGCCTTGCCGGATTCGAAACGTTGGAGTACTTGGAGCAGTTAATTACATATGACCATGACTACGGACTGTGACGATTATCTTGCTTTCATTACTGTTGATCTTGTCAGCACCAGTCATGCTCCTGTCATCGCAGGTGTACCGTGTGCGAAGAATCAGGCCCCTTCTCATCCTATCCCTAGTTGCTGTTGACCGGAATCTTGGGCACCCACATAGCGACGTGTTTCTCAAGGGCGGTCCTCGTGGGGTTTCCGGATCCTGAGCACATCCGTCAGGCTAAAAGCCACAGCTCTAGCAACTTCACAACCTCAATAATTACCCATATCATTCTGGGAGCTCCTTATAGTTATACTATCAAGGATCCAAAAAACCTCAAGATTCAGCTGCAGGGCCAGGGTTCAGCGGCCTTATGAGGATTCGGGGCTCAAGAGTTTCAAGCTTCGTCTTTGTGGCGTGGCTGTTAAACTACCAAGGTCAATACAGAAACCAGTGAAGGCCGTTGTGTCAGTGTTGACAAGATCCATGAAAGCTACAGATCAGCCAGTCAAGACGCTTCACTCTGAGGTCCGGGCGAGTGTAGTCGTAGGGCCCAAACTCGCTGGACGAGGGCTGAACGAAAGTCGCAGTCTGGTAGATCGGCGTGTTGGACGGATGATAAGGGTCCTGGCATCCGGCTTGAGCTGCACCAGCATCAGCATCCCCATCCACATCCCCAGCCCCGACCGCATCCCATCCCGATCACCGTCACCACCATCGTCATCATCATAACCGACCTCGTTCTCTGCCTATTGGCATGGCCATCATCAACATCACCCTCCTCGTCATCACCTGCTCCACGGTCGTCGTCACCATCACCACGAAAACCACGAACCACCGACTCCACCATCAAGCAAAAATCCATACCGTTGTCATGCCCATCGTCCTAGTCGTCATCTCCTGCACGCAAATTTCGTCATGATGATCCGCGACGACGACGACGATCGACGACGACGACAACTCTTCCTGCTGCTGTATTGAAAAATACTACCAATACTCCTGCTCCTACTCCTACACCTATACTGCTACTGCGAAAGCTACTGCGACTGTGCCTGACTAGTACAGCCTACTGCTGCTGCGGCTGCTAGTACACCACTCTTACTACTACTGCTGCTGCTACTACTACTACTACTACTACTCCTGCTGCTGCAGCTGCTGCTGCTGCTGCTGCCGCTGCCGCTGCCGCTGCCGCTGCCGCTGCCGCTGCCGCTGCCGCTGCCGCTACGGCTACTGCTACTGCTACTGCTACTGCTACTGCTACTGCTACTGCTACTGCTACTGCTGCTGCTGCTGCTGCTACTGCTGCTACTGCCGC
>CAJNDV010034738.1:2462-15296 GCA_905221635.1 Symbiodinium sp. CCMP2456 | reverse complement strand
GCATGCATACATGTTTGTGCATGTGTATATATGCACGTATGTTCGCACGTACACAAGCAGTGCGGGCGCAGTTTTTCAACTGGTGCACTGACACAAGACTCCTGGTTTTAGGAGTCCCTACTAGAAACGCGTTTGAGTCTGCGCGGAATTATTGCAGCGGGGGTTGGATATTGAGAAGACTGTACAAGGCTGACCCGTTGGACTTCAGAGGATAAGCTTTGCAGGTGTTGGGAACTTGCTTCCCCAACCCTGCAGAAGCCATCAGGAAATCTTTCCCTGCTGCATCACCGCGATGCAATTGCTGTGAAATTTCACAATGAATTGCGTGGCTCCAGCGTAGGCATATCATTGGAAGCTGAAGGCATTGAACGCCCGTTCACAAGCAACTGAGAACTAAACTAAACCATACGCTCCTGCATGGATAGTAACGCCTCGAAGTGCTGTAGTCTCCACTGCAAGCATCCTTTATCCCTGATACTGATGGCAAGGAGGAGGAGGAGGAAGCTGATCATGATGACAGTGCGGTGGGATTTATGATGGTTTCGATGCTCAGAACGAATGAACTGATGTTTTTGCTGCAATTGGCGGCATGGTGCTTCTGCTCGTGATGATGCTGATGCTGATGATGGTGATGATGATGATGTTTGACATGATGATGGTGATGATGACGATGAAGATGAGGATGATAATGAGGATGATGATGATAATAATGACGTTTGACATGATGATGGGGATGATGACGATGAAGATGAGGATGATATGATGATGATGACCATCATCATCATGAATAAGAGAAAACCGGGGAGAAAGATTCGGATGACGTCTTTGTTGACGAGAACAACTATGATTGTCTGCACTGTGCTCGTGATGCTGATGATGAGGATACTAAGGATGAGGATGAGGACGAAGAGGGCCAGGGGATAAGGTCGAGGATGAGGATGTTGATGTTTGCCGATGCCGATCAATGTGATGAGGCCGGAAGAAGACGACGATGATGCTGCTGCTGCTGCTGGTGGCGGTGGCGGCATTTGGCTGTTGTCTTGGTCGGCCGTGGTAGTGGTGGCTGGTGTTCTGGCGGGCTGGTGCTGGTTGTTCGGTTGCTATTGTGCTGATGAGACTCTCGCAGAAGGCAGGAACACTGGCCCCTCAACAAATGAAAGCCCGAAGCTTCCCAGGTCTGCCTAAATCGTGCAGAGCCGTCGGGGGCTTCATCCGGAGCAACAGCACTTATAGGCACAATTGAATCTGTTTTCAAGGTTACAGCACCTGCCGGTTAAGATTTCGAGGAGCGACACGCCTGGCGCTCAACAGATCTGCACTTGGGAGACTTCCATCCACTCTCCGAACTAGGGAGTAAAGGAGACGCCGTTCTGGCAAGACTTCCCAGGCAAAAGTGGAGGACTGGCCACCCTATCAGTCAAAGTTAACAACTGTGCGAGTAATTTGTCGGGCCAGCCCTCGGCCGGGCAAAGGGCACCAGAAGGCGGGTTCTCTTGGTTGGATGGAGAGAGTTCCAGAACGGTTCGAGCGACCATCCACAGTGCCAACACTACAATGGACAACCGCGAAGTCTCCATCTCCATTCAACAATGGAAATGTCAACTCACTACTTGGGCCCCCGCGCTTCAAGATTTATTGGATCCCGCGCTGCCAACAGGTTTGCCTCGTCGTCTCAAGGCTCATTTGCAATCGGCACAGTGCGCACGTAAGCTAAATATTCAGTGCGCGTGGCCTTCGGACCCAAAACCGTGCATCAGGCGATCAGCCGATCGGAGCCGATCGGCTGATCGGCTGATGCGCTCTGTGGAAACCGACTTCGTGAGCAGAATGTACATATTGCAGGACCAACTGGTAATGTCATCACATGCATCACCGAAGCTTTGTCAGTACTTTGCGAAGGACATGTTCACAGAGTGCTACAAAGTACTGTTGCTGCAGGTCACAGGGCACTTCGCTCAGAAGAAACTACCGAATCACAACGTGCCTGTCTGACAGCTGAGTCTCGTCATGCAACTTACATACTACTTGTACACAAAGAAGTTCTCAACTCAGCCCCGAAGCTAGAGGATGCCTCCGAAAAGAGCGGGAGAGAACACAGCGCCGCTGGCCTAGCGATGAGGGTGCTGGGTGTACCTTGGCGAAGTTGGTCTCCTCAGCCGGGGCTACTACGGGCTACGGGCTACGCCGGACTCATGAGGCCGTCAACGTCCGAACCTCAAGACTGAGGCTCCGAAGCCGACCAACCAACCTCTTTAATTCTGAGGCGCTCCAGGGGGCTATTCCGGGAAGCTGTGGACTGCACCACATCGCATTGGATCCCCGAGATCCCAGGTCTTACACTGCACCTCAGACTCAGGCCAGCGGCGGCCAGTGCCAAAACTGCTTCTTTGAAGATCCCAGAGCAAGCAACCGAATGCCTCCCTGCCCCGCCGCCCAAGGTTCGAACCCGGCCAAGACCCGAAGCCCTAGCCAGCACAAGGAAATCCCTTGCAAAAAGCCCGCAGAACATCCTGGAAGTCTCAGCATGAGGGCTCAACGAGCTGTTGATCGCCACCCTAAACTCCGCCAGGAACCCGAAGCCGCTTTCTAAACCTTGCAACCTTCAACCCTGAACGCTCCGAACCATAAAACCCTAACCTTTAACCCTTACTCGACCCGTAAATCCCCGGCTCTGAACCCCTAGTCCTAAACCCAAACAGTTCGCTACACAACCCTAAGCCCTTGCCTCGCAAAAGCGCGACCTTGAAAACACACCGCCACCGGGAACCCCAAACCCTGCATCCCAACACCCGGCAGAAGGTCCTTGAACCGCACAGAAGCTCGGCATCTCGCAGACAACGCATCCTTAGATCATGCGCTGGGGTTTGCAGCATTAGGCTGCTGGGGTCATAGCGCTTGAAAGGGCTTGAATTTGGTTCAATGGATTAGATTGGGCTTGGGGCAGATGGTTAAGTGTTTAGTGCTGGCCACATTAACGGGTTTCGTCCAGAGTCCGGTACTCAGAGTACTTGGAGCCTTGGGTCTTCATGTTCAGCATTTCGTAGAAAGGAATCGGATAGCTTCGGGTTGCGGCCTGGGTCCTAGGATTTCAGGACTACACTGCCAAACACAGACGGAGCATTCCCCGTCTGAGCCTGAGGAAACGTGGTCTCGCCAGAACTTGAGTCTCATGCGAGATGGCGGGACTTCATGGGTTTGGTCTTTCGGGTTTAGAGAACTGATCCGAACTGTAACCAAAAGCAATTCAAGATAAGGTCATGCCGCATAAACATTTAATCAACCGACAATAGCAGGCTCATGCGGAAGCAGCAAAGGCAATCCCATCTTGAACTGCGAAGACATTCACGAAAAGCAACTAGCAAATTACAGCTTCTCGAAGAAGGCCTGCAGAAGTGAAAGCTGCAATTTATGAAAACGCTGTCGTAATGGAGCAGAAATGTGGTGGAGGGTTCACCCTCCCCCTGACATCTGTCGGACACGCGATGGTACTGTGACCCTAACAATGCGAAAGAACTGCTTGCAGCAAGTAGCAAGCGAGTCTGCCAGTCTATAGCAGGCTCGCTCACAAGCAGTCGACAGCGGGATCACGAGCCTTGGATGCTGAAGCGACTTGAGGAAGAACGTACCCAATACAACAATCAAGTTTATGTTGATGCTGAGTTTGGCTGCGAGCAGCAAGACATGAACCTGAGTCTGCAAACGAATTATCTTCATCCGTCGAAACTCCTAGAGCCTCGATGCCAGCGGCAGCACGCTTAAACATGCTTAAACCCGCTCTCTTGCCCTGCTCAAGCTACAGTTGGAGATCCCTCGGACCTGGATTTGTGTTTACCCACAGCCATGCACTAGTTTTGGCTGGGAGACAGCGGCAAAGCTGTCAAACATGCAAAGACGATGATCAGTGGTACCTGCTGGCGCCAGCAAGTGTCACACTCCAAGGACGGATGAATCTTCGCAAGTCCGAACCCGGCTTGCAAATGGGTGCTACATGAGCCTGCGACATCCCCACTTTCTTGCAGACCTACGGCGCAGAGCCTAAACCCTAAACCCTAAATCCTAAACCCTAAACCAGCCTGCAAGAGGCGCAAGATGCCAGGCGAGAGCCAGGCGATAACCAAGAGAACCATAGTCACGGCGAAAAACGTCCTTACTTCTCTTCGGGCGACGCCAGAAACCAACAAGTGCAGCCACCTAACCCCAAGCAGAACGGTGCTGCTGCCCCGGGGTACAGTGAAGGTAATCCATGCGGTGTATTGGAAACTGATGTCCCTGACGATGTCGATCCCAAACATTTTTGGGACCCTGAAAGCCCAAGCCCTCACACCTAAGACGCAGATGAGCATCGGGGCTGGGAGTCAGGGTCGACATGTATGGCCATTTGGGTATTGAACTTAAACAGCTCACATGCTTCAGTGCAGCCCAGCGGCCACTGGACGTAAGCAAAAACTTGACGATCACACATTGCCAGGCCAAGAGCATTGTACTGACAGGGAGCGGCAGGAATAGCCACTGCGTTGAGTCCGGCTGCAGGGCTTGAACAGTTCTTCCACTACAGATATGCCATACAGCCTTGGACTTAGACATTCCAGTACACTGCCTGCCGCATCCTCTGCTAAAATGGCTCCTATAGGGGTTGCTCAAAGGGCTACTACAAGGGTTACTGCATGGATCCCTCCAAGAAGCTACATGAAGCTACTATAAGAGCTAACATACCAACTCCTACAGAACAACCCCGAACCCTAAACCCCAAACCCTAAAGGGGGTACCACAAAGCTTACCTTAAGGGGTTCCTCAGTTTCTGTACCAAAAAAGGAGCTTAGGGGGACCTCGGGAAGATGGTGGAGCCAACAGAGTTCAGCTTGCAGCCCTTGGGTCGTAAGCTATGACACCCTTGCGGCTGCCATAATAGATCATAGTATTCTTACAGTATGTATTCTTATAGTATGTATTCTTACAGTATGTATTCTTATAGTATGTATTCTTACAGTATGTATTCTTATAGTATGTGATAGTATAATATAATGCCCACAGAACCCCCAAAGCTGCTCGAACAACCAACACCTGCACTGCGACAGGCTGAAGCCCGAAGCCTGAATCGAAAGACGCTCAATCTCGTGCCCCAACCCCGATCGATCAGCGCTGTATCACAGGAGGGCCTCAACTTTGGAGCACTGATCTGCTACCTTGGGCAGTGCACATGGCAGGAGCGTGGTTTCACCAGACCGAACATACCTGGCTTAAGCTTCCGGGAATGCTCATGGCAAGCTGATGATGATGTCGGCAGAGAAGGCTGTGGAGCCAGTAAGGGTGATTGCGATGGTAACGACGACCATGCTTCTGCTGCTGGTGGTCATTGTGCTGGTGGAGGTCAAGATGGTGAAGACCAACAGAAGCAGAATCAGCATCCCAATGAGGATGAGCAGTCCGGAAAGACCGAGCTGAAACACACATACACACCCTGCATGCCAAGGGAGCGCAGTAACTCAAAAACAAAGAACCAACATCAACCGCTGGCCTAGGAATGCCGGGCTGCTAGAGGCCTAGTCTCTCTCCCAATCCGACGCTACCAAAGTCCTGAACGCCGAAAACCTGACTCCTTCAACCAAGGATGACTCCCGCCATCAACAAAGCCCTACACAAGGATGCGAAGAGCTGAGGCCGCGGCGGCTTCTAAGAACTTTCCTGGGATTTCTGAGCAGAGACGTCTGGGGATTTGGATTCGCTGCTTGGCGTTCAAGGAAATTGTCGATCTAGAGATCTTTGTGCCTGTAGGCGTCTGGGTGCAGCTGGTTGCATCAGCTTTAGTGTTCAGGGTTGCTGCATCGAGTTATTGTGTCTTGAGGGCCCCAAACTCGCTTTAAGCAAAGAACTGAAGTTGAGGGAGCATGGGAGCGGTAGTAAGACCGGCATTGGGGTTTCGGGTTTAGGGAGAGTCCTGCACAGGAAACACAAAAGAAAGAGCGACTGCCTACGGGATACAAGTAGCGGCATACTAAACGCATACAAAAGTGGCGAAGGGCAGGTTTAAAAACAGCCGTAAGCGTCTCAGCATCATGAACACCATAATCATGAACCGTAATCATTTTGAAAGCAGATTTGAATGATTTCAGGCTTGGAGGTTATAACAACAGGAACCGAACAGCAAGTTCAAGAATGAACAGTAGTACCAGCCATAGCAATGCGAAAGGAACGAGGCAAAAGCTAGCGGTGGAGATCATCCAACCCCGAAAATACTTGTAAGACCACTAGCCGCAACCTGCAGATGTTGCTTCTATGGATAAGTACTCATCGACCGTAGCCCTGGCATCTACTGGCACTACATCATGCTGGCCTTCACGCAGGGACAGCGATGTGGTAGTAGTTATCATTGTCTAAGGCAGTCTAAGGGTGGAAACATCCGAATGGCAGTGTTAGAGTTCTATCGGCAATGATAGTATCATCTGCGGTGGAAAAATGGTCATCCTCGTACTTGGCCTCCTTTCAGGACGCTCCAATTCGAGTGGTCCTAAACAGATGACGAAGTCTCGGGCTCTGGACCGTGCAGCTAGTCGCGCTGCCTCTGCCCTTTGCAGCTTCTTTATGCTACCTCGGCGCTTCACTGACTCAACCACTCAGGCAATCGCACGCGCGACACGGACAGTGTTCGTGCTCATCATCGCACTGCAGGCTTTTGTAACTTATCGCTGGGACCGGTGGCATCAAACAGATGTGAACCACGAAGATTCTGAAACTTTGCCACTGATTGTTGCCCGGGCCTCTGTTGCAGTACTCACACAAAGCTCGCACTCTGAGATGGCGGAAACGTGACGTCCGTGTTTGTGCAGCTCAATCTTCTCGGAATTGCCTGTGCGAGGCCCCTGTCTGCATGCCAAGCAACCGAAGTAGACCATCGAGACCGGAGGGGCCGAATGGCCTGGGTCACTTCGCATTGTCCACCACACGCCGTCTGCATACTATAGTTACTAGTTGTTACAAAGATCCCATGTTGGCTCGGAGCCAGCTGCTGTGATAGAGGAGGTTCTTGGCTTTGGACCTATTTCGGTTTAGAGTAGAATACCACGACAAAGGCTTTGCCCTTTTGGCCGAGGGTTTCGAGGGCGTCACCGAGATCTGTAGAATCACTGATGCTCGTGGCCTGGAGTGTGTCTTTCAGAAGCAAAAGATGAATCAGCCACGGCAGGGGTAACGGCCAGCACCAGAAGTAGCAGCAGCAGCAGCAGCGGCAGCAGCAGCAGTAGCACCACCACCACCAGCATCACCACAACCACCAACACCGACAACGACAACGACAACGACGGCGCACCACAACCACAACAACGGCGCACCACAACAACAACAACAACAACAACAACAACAACAACAACAAGAACAAGAGCAACAGCAAAACCATCCACAGAGCTCAGGGGCCTTCGAATTCGTTTCAAAATGCTGCCCGCGTCATGCGCCGGTCGGGTGCCGAGACACCAGTCGTGCCTAGATGTTACGGTGTAGGGCTCAAGATGGAAGAGATATGTTATGAATTCCTGTGTCACCGAGTGCTGCCTTGTCTACCTGAAACCGTGAAGATCAATTCAAGAGCACAGCTTATGCAACAGCAAACTCCATTCTGACATGGACATCCGAATACGACACGGACCCAGACCCAACAGTCTAGGCCGTATCAACCTCGCAGGCTTGGGCCGACAGAGTTGCAGAATGAGTTGCTCAGACTTCCGGATCACCGCTCACCGTGGCTAGGATGCAGATTGGTACGAGATCATGATCGTCGTCGTCCCAGCGCCAGCAGCAGCTGCAGCCGCATTTGTAATAGTAGGAGCAAAAGCAAGAATTAGAGCAGGAAAAAAGCTTGAGCAAAATTGATAGTACCAAAGACAGCAGTAGCAGTACCAGCAGTAGTATTATGCAAGTCGTCGTCGTCGTCGTCGTCGTCGTCGTCGTCGTCGTCGTAGTAGTAGTAGTAGTAGTAGTAGTAGTAGGAGCAGCAGCAGCAGCAGGAGCAGCAGCAGGAGCAGCAGCAGTAGAAGCCAGAGCAACAGCAGCAGCAGCACTAGTAGTAGCTGCAGCTGCAGTTGTGGTAGCAGGAGGACTAGTAGCAGCAGCAGCAGCAATAGTAGCAGCAGCAGCAGCAGTTCTTGTTGTTGTTCTTCGTGTTGTTGTCGTTCTTGTTATTCTTGTTGTGATTGTCGTGCTTGTCGCTCTTGTTGCTCTCAGTGGCAGCGGGTGGCTCGGAACAATCTCTAAAAGCAGCATTAGATCTGCGCCAGCCTTGTTCGAAGAGGCCTGCTCCTGCATCCATGACCTCTGATGCCGGGAAAAGAGACAAAGCCAAGTGCCCGTGAGGCTGACGATGCAGTGACCCTTTTTGTAAGGCTCTCAAGCGTTTGGGGGCATGGCCGCCACATGGCATTCTCGAGGCGACGCGCATCGAGCTCCTGGCACCGATGGTCGCGACGCTTTGCAGAGTCTGCGAGTGGAGCTTCAGGCCCAAGCTTGGGCTCAGAGCTTCGTGATAGCGAGGCTGGGCTTACGAGGCAGGGGTGGTGACAGCAGCAAGAACATGTACTATAACAGTGGGAGCAATGATCATCACGGCATCATACAAAGAATCTCTAAAAAGATTGAACTTCCAAAATGACCACAATGACCGCAAGATCAGAATAGATCGACGTACCGACTGTCCGCCTGATGTAAGAAACGATGTATGAGAACATACGAAGCCAGGGAAGAATGTCAGAAACGACCGCATGTAAGAGATTAGCGTCAGAGAACAGGTACGCAGGGCGTTTCTCACGTGATTCCGAAGGGGTGCTAGTTGGTAGGCACCAGCACGCGTAACCACCATCATACTTCATGTTCTTGCTAGTATCACAACGTTTTCGCCCAACAAAACGCTGCCCAGCCTTCCCTTTCCGGCTTGGGTTGAGAACGCTAGAAACCCAGCGCGTAAAGATCCGGAGCCTTGAATCCTTAACGACCCAATCTCAACCCTGGACTCCGTGGTCACAAAGCCTTTTAGCTCTGAAGCCCTGAGAGCCTGAAAGCGAACACCCTGGCCCAAAAAAGTCAACAAGAAAATCTGAAGCTGAAGCAAAAAAAGGCTACTTACATTGACATAGCACTACAATTAAAACCGAAAACCGAAAACCCGTCACGCTGAATCCCAACAGCCCTCGACCGCCCTAGGCCCCAACCCAGACCCTAAAGAAGATCATGAACCCTAAACTTCAGGGTTCATGATCTTCTTTAGAACCCTAAACCTCTGCAACCCTGCACTACACAACCCTGCCGGCAAGCTTCAAACCCGATAACAATAATGATAAATAAGGATAAAAAAAATCATGATAAACATAATTCAATTTTATAATCAGAATAACGATAATAATTTCAAGAACAATAAGAATAATAAGGATAAGGATCCTAAACCGCTCTAGTATGCTCTATAACATTCCCCAAAACCTGATTCAACTTGCGAAAGCCCCTGACCTGATCCAGGCCGGAGATCGCCATTTTGGCAGGGAAGCCTGAGAAAGATGAGACTGGAGGAGGTGAGGTTTGAGGTTTAGGATTTAGGGTTTAGGGTTTAGGGTTTAGGGTTTAGGGCTTAGGGGCTTTGGGCTTAGTGGTCTCCATGCAGTTTCGACTAGGGTTTCGGAGGGTTTGGGTGTCAGATGCTGAGGGTTTGTGGCTTTGGCATCCGCAGGGAGGTGAATGAACGGAGGTGATCCTCGTGGGAACCTCCGGATTCCAATTGGGGTATATGACTCTAGTTTGCGGTTGCGTATCTGTCGAAGCCAATGCAGGTAGCGCTGATACACTGCACCGCCACGGGCTCTACCACAAGGAAAACAAGCTTTTGGATGAGTACTGCGAAACTCTCGCTCCCGAAAACCCATGACCTCTTCAACAATCGCCAGCCCTTGCTTCCGAGCTTCCTATTCACACTTCTTGAGCCCTGTGAGCCCTGGCCCTGTGAGCCCAATCCCCGAAAACCTGACCTAAACCCAGACCGGGTAGAGTCTTGCTGGCAAGCCGCCTGTACCGCGGCACCGCGGTGTATCGACTTCGACGTCTTTGAAGCAGATTAGGACGGTTAGAAGGTTGTTGGGTCTAGAGAAATGGGACGTACCATCTAGCTACGTGCGATTGAGATGGTTAGCATGTATGCACTTTCGAACTTGGGTTGTACCAAGCATATGCAGTAGCTTCGAGACTGTGCCCAACTGTCTAGCACTTTAAGTACAAGTGTAGCAGCCAGATTCTTCACTCGCGTCTGCTGTTCTGGGCGAGGTGCGCCGGGTGTCGCGTGCGAACTTGTCAGAGACTGAGAGCCACTTGGCTGCGAAGCACCACACATGGCTCGCTGACCATCATGCTCCACATTCCCTAGATATCTTTCCTTCGATAGCTTCGATAGCATGCCTTCACAACCCACTAGCGGTCCTGTGAGACCCCTGAGCCGATGCACAGCAGGGAGGTGGGGGGGGGGGGGGGGGGGCAGACTCTAGGGCAATGTAGGAGGCTCCAATGACCAGGGTCTTCCCAGGCGCCTGTCAAGTCCAAGACTTCGATATCAGCCAGTCTTCTCGCGGCTTTCAGACGGTGCTTCTCAAAGCTTAGACAGGCTGTCTGGAGATGTCTGGAGGCTTTGGTGTTGGGTTTGGGCATCTGCAATCTCTAGCTGCCCTTTGGTAGTGTCGCGAGAAGCAAGCAGAGGCGCGGATGAAAGGCAACGAAAAAACTGCGTGACCCGAGACGCACTTGGCAACCGTCTTGACGCGACGATAGCAAGCCAACAAGGATGCAATGACCCTAGGTCTGGAGTTTCGACTTCAGCGCTCACACCCCTGATCGACCAGGTAGGACGGCCTTCTTCTGCCAAAAGATGTCGTCGGAGCTGATGCAGCACTCCTGGAGACTTCCTAGTCTTGCTACATGATACTACATGCATTGGGTGGCTTTGCCGTGGGGGACTCAGGACTTCCAGGCCGAGGATCCAGCGGTCTCAGGGCAGTTTTGGGAACTTCGGAGCTTGTGGCGGGGATGTGGTGGACATCTTCCGTTGGTAACAACCGGACGCCACATCAACCTTGCCTTGCGCCGGCTCGTCTTGCTTTCGCTTACATTTAAAATGCCCTTCCCAACCAAAGGTCCAACTCATGAACTGCGAAGACTCCGTAAACCATGCAGGAGAACACGCAAACCGCTGGAAGCCTTGGGCTCATGATCACTAGCATGTCGGGTCCTTGACGCCCGGGACATCGCCGTAAGCTGGCCGGCCGCCACATGCTATGAGGATGTACTTGGCAGATACCTGCAGGGGTGAGGTGTTCGCTTCTTGTTGGTTGGGCCGCTTTGATGGGATAGGTGCAGCAGCATGGCATGGCTCAAGGCGTGACGCAGATTTTGGAATGCTGATGCTCATTGCTGCTCTTGGTTCTTAGTCCTCTTGTAGCTCTGTATGCCTTGTCTGGCAACCTGTCTCCTCCGAGCTACATCTGTGCTGGACTCAGAATCAGAAGAAACCCTGCCGGACCCTGCCTCCTCCTTCTTCCCCTTGCCGTTGTCCAAGGAGATGGTGTGCGCATCTTTGAAGGTTGCAAAGGAGTTGTAGTACCTCCCGGAACTCAGCCGGACTGCGAACAAGGTGATCGACGGGGTGAAAGCAAGTTTCCAGCAAGCAGGGGATACCGAGCAGCAGCTTGCGGCACTTGATATTCTTGGAGCGCAGGTCCGTCTTGGTCCCCCAGTTCAATGACTTGATGTAGTCGTTTACCTGCAACCCAGATCCCGTCGGCGGAATATTTCACTGCCAGGTAGTCCCAGTCTGCTCGAACCGTCAAGGCCTTCAGCTCAAACTTACGCTAAGACCAGCTCTCCCCCCACACGGCCTGGTTCACCATGGCAGACCAGCCTCACACAGCTTCTACTTGCCAGCACACAAAACCGTGAGCTAGTTGTTTGGTGACCCTTTGATGAAGTTGATGGCTCAGATGTCCTGGATTGAGTCTAGCGTCTTACAACCTGCGCCACCAAATTGTTGACAGCGAGCATGTCTAGCACATCTTTATTTGAATAAGATGGCATTTCATGAGGAAACACACAACCTTCGCGCCCCCAACATCAGAGCTTGAGCATGTCTCGGCCCTGAGTCCCGGGCTGTGCGAAGACTTTGTTTCCCAGCCGATGCCGTGCGCATCCGTCTGCCAAGCATGTGTGGCGAAGCTTGGGAATGCAAGCATGGAGTTCTGAGGGTCTCGGGTCAGGCGCACGGGTTTCACGTCCCGAGACGTCCACGAAGAAGGAGAGCTACTCGACTGCTCTCGCATCTCTCTCAAGGCAGGTGCCTGCTGTATCTAGAGACGCTAACCGATCCACCCCGTCAACCAAGCTCGGACTGACAGTACTTCAGGCGATGCAAAACGACACTCACGTGTGCACGGGCGGCCAAGCCCACCTGCGTTTCTCTGTACAGCGACGAGATGTGCATGAGCTTTTTCCTCAGGTCAATGCACATGTGCCCCAGAGTCCGAGAGAACTGTCAGGCATTGACCATCCCCCCAGCGCTGGAACGCCAACCGCCCGGAAGTAAAGTCGATTTGCAAAGCTCACGGTGGCTCTACTTGGCAAGCCTAAGGTAAAGCAGAATTGCTCTTGCTGAGACAAACGGAAACATCTGGAAAGCCAACGAAGAGAATGCACTTGCGCCGCAGGCGTAGCTGAAATGAGCAGAATGAAGCTTCGCGACTTCGTGATTCTAAGCATGCGGTCCTCTGTACGCCTGACACTTAAGCATAGTTCAAGTCGCTTTCATGTATGTGCGCGTATGTATGTATG
>CAJNDV010034734.1:0-16589 GCA_905221635.1 Symbiodinium sp. CCMP2456 | reverse complement strand
GGTTTTAGGGTACTTTAGGGTTTAGGGTTTA
Source organism: Symbiodinium sp. CCMP2456 (assembly GCA_905221635.1). Lineage (NCBI taxonomy): Eukaryota > Dinophyceae > Suessiales > Symbiodiniaceae > Symbiodinium > Symbiodinium sp. CCMP2456. Next base: position 16,558 of record CAJNDV010034734.1, on the reverse strand, counting down.
GGGTATTAGGGTATTAGGGATTAGGTTTTAGGGTTTAGGGTTTAGGGTACTTTAGGGTTTAGGGCTTGGGGTTTGGGGTTTTAGGGCTTAGGGTTTAGGGTTTCAGGCAGGGTTTACAGTAGCCTGGTGTGTTTTCAGCATCGTAGGTTCGTCGAATTTGCTTGGGCGTTATGGACTTTGGGCCGATTGCCGGACTTCTGTTCCCATCTCACCTGCGCCCGAAACCCCAAATCCTGAACCCTAAACCCCAAATCCCTGACCTTATAGCCTCTAAACCGCTCCCAGTCAGTGAAACCGAAACCAAAAGGACCCTTAGGGGGGGCTAGGAGGGAGGGGGTAGGGGGCCTTACTATCCGTAATAAGGACCTAACAAGGACCCTTTAAGGAAGAAAAGTCCCCTACCCCCCTTCCCCCCTCCCCCTTACAGGGTTTAGGGTTTAGGGTTTAGGCCTTGTAAGGGTCCCTACCCAAAACCCTAAATCCGCAACAGTTTGGGTCCCTCTGACGAACTATCCCAAGCAAAGACGATGCGAGGACGCCGAGCACTGGCTCTCTGAGATGCTGAAAGATGGAGTTCCGGCCAATGAGGCAGACCCGAAACACCCACAGCGCGTTCCTTTCAGGGATTCATGAGCATAATATAGGGGCCTTTACAATGAGAATAGGGTTTTGGGGTATTTTATACTATAATTGTAATAAGGAGCCCCCAAAACCCTATTCTAATTATGAATGCCTCTACATTAGGGTTTAGGGTTTAGGGTTTTGCCCTGAACCCGTAAACCCTAAACTTTATGAGCATAGGGAATCCTGAAGCTCAGGCTTTTTGGGACTACAAGAAGGTTTTTTACGGGTTTGCACTGCTTTCGGGTTTAGGTTTAGGGCTTGGAGTTTAGGGTTTGGGGTAGTTTGGGCCCAAGGTGTTGGGCATTTTGCGGTCTTGGAGATTTTGGTTTTGGGGTCGGCGGTTTTGAGGGTTTCGGGTATTATGGGGCATGGGGTTTGCGGTTTAGGTTCGAGGTCTTTTGGTGGTGACTTTTGTAACAGCAAATCATGGTCCTCTTGGTGCCGTAGATCGATATGCTGCTACTGCTTCTGCTACCGCTGATTTGCTGCTCCTCCTGCTGCTGCTGCTGCCGTTTGCTGCGGCTTTTACTGCTAACCCGGCATATCCCGGCATTTTTTCCGTACTTACGGCTTCAGCAAAGTGCAGCATCCCTCAACTAGAGATCTTTCCGTATTACCTTAAAGTATAGGTATAGAGGCTCTCTCAACACGAGACACGGTGTATTCCTAGTTCCGTGAGCAGTTCTCTAAACTGGGTCCCCCCAAAGTCTACGGCACCCTTGTAAAATGGGCCCTCAAAGTGACCCTATAGTTCAGAGAACTACCCAAATAGAACCCTTACAGTACCCTTATAGACACCCTATAACCCTAAACCCCAAACCCTAAAACCCCAAACCCCAAACCCTAAACCCTGAACCCTAAAACCCTAAACTCTGAACCCTAAACCGTGGAAGATCCCTTTAAGGGGACCCGAAAAGAACCCAAGAAACTGTTGGGTGGGTCTGGCTCCCGAGCCGGAGGTCAGCTATGCCACCGTCATCCACGCACGCGCGAAGCGTGGAGTGGCTGGGCGGTTTAGGGTCTAGGGTTTCGGGTTTAGGGTTTTCGGGTCTTAGGGTTTAGGGTTTAGGGTTTAGGGTTTGCAGACAGTACTTGGAGGTTCATGGGTAGTTATAAGTGGGGTCATAAGTCCTCGAATATGGGTTATGGCTATTGTTGCCTTACTTATAGCCCCACTTACAACGACCCATAAGCCCTCCAGGTAGTGTAAAACCCCAACGCTTTGGGTTGAGGGCCCTAGACCCTAAACCCTAAACCCTAAACCCTAAAGCCCAAAACCCGTATGATGCCGCCGAGAAGAGCAGACTGCTGAACGCTGCAAAACGCATGCGCGACATCCTTGCAAAGGGCATCAACATCGATTTGAGATCGTGGTCCTTGAGTTTCGAGATGTCGTACCAGCTTTTCAGGCTGATGGCTGTGCTGGGTGTCCTCAGGACGTCGATCGCACGATTTACCTTGCTATGCTGGTTACTACGGCCACGGCGAAAGCTCATCGCCGAACCGTGCGAGAGCACACGGTTTTCCCATGGGCTGGTTGCCGCTACTGGATACCGCAATGCACGGATCATGGGTTCTAGCGGAGCTTGCAGATTTCTGGCTACATTGTGCGACATGCGTCAGAGGAGAGGCTCTATCTGGCTTCTCCCTCTCTCTCTCTCTCTTTCCCTCTCTTTCCCTCTCTCTCTCTCTCTCTCAAACTGGTAACTATATACATACATTACACTCGGTCTAGGGTCTAGGGTGAAGGAACTATGGCTTATATACATACATCTACATACACTTGTACAGTATAGATATATATATATATATATATATGTATGTATGTATGTATGTATGTATGTATGTATGTATGTATGTATGTATGTATAGGTACACATATGTATGATACTGTACACACAGAGAAACTTCGGCATACATATAGGGTGTGTGTATGTATACATATATACATGTTATGTATATACACACACTTGTACTAAGACAGAAAGAAATGGCATGCAGAAAGATAGCGACCAGCATAAACCGCGAACCTCCAGAAATGGTGGATAGGGGTGCAGAGTGTTGATATAGCAGCCTTCCAAGACATTGCAAAAGTTTGCTCGTGATGATGAGCAAGCCCACAGTGTAGGGGGTTCTTGCTCAGGAACCTGTTTTGTCTCCCTGCCGCAACGGAGGAATGCCGACCGTCTGGTGCTGCTAAATATCTGCTAAGCCCTAGGCCTAAACCCGAAAAGCAGGGTGGCTGCAAAGCAGCCGCCGCCTCTTAAACAACAGTAAGGAAGCATGGCAAAGGATCGGAGACGCTGTAGAAGTGGATTACGACGTGGATTACGTAGTGGATTCAGCAAGGTTAGGAGCAAGCTTACATCAATCAGCCGTCGGGGTTTAGGGTTGTGGGGCTTTTAACATCAGACTTGCAACTTGGTAGGGCCCCCACGTAGGAGAAGTCGTCAGTCCTTACACCTCTTAAATCGTAGCCCCGAAACAAACACAAACGCAGAGGTTCGAATAATTTATCAACAGCATCCCCTACAGTCCTATCGTTCGTATATAATCCCTAAACCCTAAACCCTAAACCCTAAACCCTAAACCCTAAACCCTAAACCCTAAACCCTAAAATAGTTAGACTGTAATGTCCCCCCAAGCACCTTTGTCTAATGGTTCTCTACGCTAAGAGCCTGATTAGGGTTTAGGGTTTAGGGTTTAGGGTTTAGGGTTTAGGGTTTAGGGTCTGAACCTTGTATGGCCCTAAACAAAAGCATTGCGGGACCTATATGGGCAGTTCTGTAAATTAGGGTCCCTTTTTAGATACCCCAACTAGTACGGCATCCATATAAATCAGGATCCTCACAGGGACCCTAATTTAGAGAACTTGCCATACAAACCCCCAGAGAAGTCCTTATAGATCCCTATAAGCAACCCTAAACCCCACAAGGGGAGCCTAAATAAAGAGAACTTCCCATATACACCCCCAAACCCCCAAGCCCTAAACTCTAAACCCTAAACCCCCTAAACCCTAAGCCCTAAGCCCTAAACCCTAAAGAGAACTTCCCATAAAACCCCCAAAACCCCATATTCTTTCCCATAAGGAAACGGAGTTGGCAGAGCACTGGCTGTCGAAGCCACCCAGCTTCGATCAACTTAGGGCCTCAGGGCTTTAGGGTTTAGGGGCTTAGGGTTTAGCTCTGAGGGTTTTGGGCTTTGGGTTTAGGGTTTAGGGTTTAGGGCTTTGGGTTTAGGGTTTAGGGCTTTGGGTTTAGGGTTTAGGGCTTTGGGGTTTAGGGCTTTGGGTTTAGGGCTGAGGGTTTAGGGGCTTATCAGGCTTTAGAATTTAATTTGGGTCTAGGGTTTAGTGTTTTGGGCTGAGGGTTGATGGGTCTAGGGTTTAAAGTTTAGGGCTTAGGGGTTTCGGGTTTAGAAGGTTTAGGGGCTTAGGGTTCAGAGTTTAGGGTTTTGGTGTTTCGGGTTTAGGGTTTAGGGAGGACATAAGATGTAAAGGTGTTTCAGTGCTGTACTGTAAGGGTTCTATCAGGGTTCCATACGGGTGTTGTCCGGCTTCTATGTGTTTTTTTCTGCATAGCCTTGTGCATGTAGGCTTATTGGGCTTTAGGGATTTACGGCTTGGGTATGCCAGGAAAGGCGTGATCCGTATCTTAACCCTAAACCCTAAACCCTAAACCCTTAACATCAAGCCCAGGATTTCCTGGGTCTTTTTTACAGACGGGGTTTCAGGGTTGTTTTGTGTGCCTCTTCCAGGTCTCCCCCCATAGTTCCCGTTTAGCCAGAAGATAGTACAAAGGCTTTTTGATATTGCTAAGGGAAAATCCTTTGTTATATGGGCCGCTGAATCATTGCTTTGTGGTGTTGAAAAGATTTTTATTGCTTTCGTGCTTGCGCCGAAAAGCCCTAAACCCTAAACCCTAAGCCCTAAATTTGGGGTTTAGGGGTTGGGGGGTTGGGGGAGCAGGGGGAGGGGTTTTGCATGGAAGGGATAATGTATTTAGTGTTCGTGTTGGTTTAGTAGTGAACATGCAGATTTAGGTGACTCTGAACTCTGAAGCTGTAATGCTTGCAACTTCGGCAAGAAGCCGAGATTCTTGTTTACCGCAACGTACGACTTCCTGAGTATAAGATGGCCAAAGTGCGACACATTACATTGGACCTCGACTTTGACCCGCGGTGTAGGCAGGAGGACAGATGCATTATTAATGCGCTAGATTTGGCGCCAGAAGCCCTGCAGAACCCGGGTGGTCGTGAGCGAAAGCTTCGTCATGTTCTTGACGGAAGCCACGCGAGATCTTCTGGATCATGTACTCCTTCTAGCCAGGCAGCACCTTACACCTTCCGAAGTCATGACTGCATAGCAGCAATGGGTCTTCCGTGATTGCCGTCTTGCCGCCAGCCTTCGAGTGACCGTGGAGGCATTGCGGCGAGGCAGATAAGCGATGTTAGGGTTTAGGGTTTAGGGTTTAGGGTTTAGGGTTTAGGGTTTAGGGTTTAGGGTTTAGGGTTTAGGGTTTAGGTCAGGTCACGATGTTGACCCTGGCCAGGGTGCTGTGCGTCTTTGTGAATCGTCTGATGTTGACCCAGTGCCAAGTGCAATGGCCTTCGCAGTGAACCCTGAAAGTTGCAACCTCCGTTAACCTGTTTGATGCTTCAGAGGTGGGCTTTGGAGTTTGGGGTTCAGGGTTTAGGGTTTAGGGGTTTCAGCCCAAGTCCAGAGAATCTAAGAGACCAGAACCGCAAATCACTCGAGATTGATTGCAATCTGAGAACGACAAACCCTGTACCACCCCCTACAACGCAAACACTACGAACCCTGAGCACCAAAGATCCAAACCCTCCCAAACCCACAACTAAGACACACCCCCAACCCCAAACCTTCAACCTAAACCCAAGGGTCAGCTGAATTGTCCCTAAACCCTAAACCCTAAACCTTAAACCTGTGCACCTCAGACCTCCTGAGAGGTTTTGGGCTTCCGATTCGGGCTTGAAGTTTCGGGGCTTTTGGGGCTTAGGGTTTAGGGTTTAGGGTTTAAGGTTTAGGGTTTAGGGTTTAGGATTTAGGGTTTATTGGGGCTTAGGGTTTAGGGTTTAGGGTTTGGGGAGTTGCAACACCGGTGCCACAGACAGCTCCAAAAGTATGCTAGGCGCCCGTATAGAGACGCTTACGGGGCAGCCTCATAGGAATCCTTACTTGGAGGTTCATGGGTAGGTATAAGTGGGGTTATAAGTCCCTTAACCTGGGTTATAATTATAGCTACCCTACTTATAACCCCATTTATAACTACCCATGAACCTCCAAGTATGCTGACCCTAAGAGGAACCCTGACAGGAAACTGAGGAGCGACGCCGGAAGGGAGCCTAAGGACAGAACCCGATAGTACCCTCTAGGGTTTAGGATTTAGGGTTTAGGGTTTAGGGTTTAGGGTAAGGGGACCCGATTATGTAACCCACAGTATCCCTTAAAGGAACCTTGGAAAAGACGGTTTAGGGGTTATGGTTTAGGGTTCAGGGTTTAGGGTTTACTTGGAGGTTCATGGGTAGTTATAAATGGGGTTATAAGAAGGATAGCTATAAGTACAGCCCATATTTGGGGACTTTATCACCATACTTACAACTACCCATGGACCTCCAAGACACCCTAGACCCCTAAACCCTAAACCCTAAGACCCTGTGGAAAAGACGGTTTAGGGTTTAGGGTTCAAGGTTTAGTGTTCAGGGTTTAGGGTTTACCTTAAGAACCCCAAACCCACCTTTTTTGTAGGTTCTTAGTATAAACCCTAATATGGGATTTATGGGGACCCTACAAAAAAGTAGGTTTTGGGTTCTTAATAAACCCTAAACCCTAAACCCTAAACCCTAAACCCTAAACCCTAAACCCTAAACCCTTAAGGTAGGGTTTAAACAAAAGACCCAGGATGCTGGCTGCCGGCGTAGAGCCCAACATCGCGGCTCGGCCTTTCCGGGCGTTCGAGCCTTGGGAGTGGGTTTAGGGTTTAGGGTTTAGGGTTTAGGGTTTAGGGTTTAGGGTTTAGGTTTTTAGGGTTTAGGGTTTAGGGTTTAGGGTTGACTTTTTGGTACTCGTTGCTTTCCTGGGTCTCCCGGTGAGCTATTTTTCTCTTTTGGAAGTCTTAGGTACTCCATACCCAAAAAGGGAGCCCTCTTTAAATCCTAGGTTACTGGACATCCTAGTCTCTAAGGATTCCTACGAGGGTTACAAGAAAGCGTTCCTAAGAAGGGGGTGCTGCCACAATACAAACAGACAAGCAGAAAAGTGTTCTCAGAGAAAGTATGTGTATGCTGGATCTGAGGGGTTTGTAGGTTAAAGGACCTACGAAAAGGAACCCTTGAAACAAGACCCAAATGAATGACAGTAATTTGCTCGGTTAAAACCCTAAACCCTAAACCGTAAACTGAGGATGCCGTTTTGGAGGTTCTGCTGATTACTTTGCTACTCAGGACACTTACAGTAAGCTCTTGACTACCCAGGCCCAAGCGCTAACATAGGGGCCTTAATAATTAGAATAGGGTTTGGGGTAGATTATACTACTATTATGATAGTAAGGAACTCCAAAATGGTATAAGTAATCATTTAGGTCCCGACATTAAACCCCAAACCCCAACCTCCAAACCCTCAACCCCAAGCCCAACCCTAAACGACCCTTATGAACCCTTCAGCCTCCTAGGTTAGCTACAACTCGCTCATCTACGCCTGCGGGCGGAAAGGCGTTGCCGACGTCCGGGGGCATTTCAGGAGTTGAGGGTTTTGGTGGTCTAGGATTTTAGGCCTTAGGGTTAGGAAATGTAGGTCTGATGGTGTAAGGGTCGTAAGGTTTAGGGTTTTAGAGTTTTAGGGTTGAGGGTGTTTAGAGTTGAGAGTGTAAAACCAGCAAGTCTGGATCTATTCTTGTGAGAATAAGTTGAGAGGAGAGTTTTCAGGTTTAGGGCGTGTAAAGAGATGGATGGCTCAGGGCCTGGCCGGTGGATGGGAAAACTTTGGCCGGTGGATGTGGGAAAAGTGGAAAGTCGCCTTTACCACTAGCACGGCGACTTGCCTTACAGTAAGCAGACACATGAGATCAGCGACTTCCTGCTCCGGGCTCCAGTAGACGCCCGACACGGTGCCCAGCCTGCGGAATGGGTTTAGGGTTTAGGGTTTAGGTTTGGGGTTTGGGGTTTAGGGTTTAGGGTTTAGGGTTTAGGTTTGGGGTTTAGGTTTGGGGTTTAGGGTTTAGGGTTTAGGGTTTATGGCTGGCCCACATGTGAAGGAGGATGCACCGGAGATCCTCCCCCTCATCCTGCACCCTCGTCTGCAGCTTCCTGGCCCATAAGAGCCCTAAGCCCCTAAACCCTAAACCCTAAACCCCTAAACCCTAAACCCTAAACCCTAAACCCTAAACCCTAAACCCTAAACCCTAAGCCCTAAACCCCTAAACCCTGAATCCTAAACCGTGGCAGTAATGATTACACAATGATACTGACGTGGGTCACGGCAAAGCGTGCTAGTTCCTTCGAGCATGCGTATCTGAAACGTGGAAGCGTACCTGATGGAGCAGAACGGCTTGTAAAGGTTACAACACGGATCGTATCTAGGTTTGGAAGCAGATGATAGCTGGACTAGGTGCCCTCGTTGGCTACCTACCATACTGCGCCCCCTGACTCCAAGCACTAAAGCGTGGAATTGGAATCCTTGTCCCTAAACCCTCAAACCGGAATGCCCAGCCGTCCAACCTTAACCGTCAGAGGCAGAACGCTCGTGCTAGCCCTAGGGCGAAGAAGTATTTTGGCTCGGCACCCTCTGGCAAAAGAGGAGGGTGATCGAGTCGTATCCTGCCACAACATGTGCATGCTTTTTATGCCACACATCTTCGGAGAGTTGTAGAATGGAATCCAAGGCAAGGGCTCAAGACCACGTCCACCTCTGCCGCCTAAATCCTGTTCCCTAAACCCTTAAAAGCCCTAAACCCTGTTCCCTAAACCCTAAACCCTGTTCCCTAAACTCTCAAACCCTAAACCCTGTTCCCTAAATCTTAAAACCCTAAACCCTGTTCCCTAAACCCCAAAACCCGACACCCTGTTCCCTAAACACTAAAACCCTAAACCCTGTTCCCTAAACCCTAAAACCCTAAACCCTGTTCACTAAACCCGATAACCGCAGTTCCGGAGGCGACGCCGCTAGCGCCGAGCGCTGGCTGCGCGAGGCCGAGCAGCGCGGCCTCTCGCCGCGAGCTGCTGGGCCGAGCAAAAATGCAAAAAGGCTCCCGAAACCCTAAACCCTAATCCTTAAGCCCTAAACCCTAATCCCTATAAGCCCTAACCCTAAACCCTAAAGCCTAAATCCTAATCCCTAAACCCGAATCTCTAAACTGTAAACCCTAATCCCTAAGCCCTAAAGCCTATAAAGGTTGGCTTAGTGTTTAAGGAGGGACTTAGGGTTTGAGATCAACTTCGGTCTTCAGGGCTAAGGGCTCAGGGTTTGGGGTTTAGGGGTTTAGGGGTTCAGGGTATTAGGGATTAGGGTTTAGGGTTTAGGATTTAGGGTTTTAGGTTGAGGGTTTAGGGCTTTGGCTTTAGAGTTTTTTGAGGGCTTAGGGCCCGGGCTCAAGGTTTGGGGGTTTTGGGTTGTGGGCCTGGGGTTTCAGGGGACCCTAAACCCTAAACCCTAAACCCTTTACAGGAGCTGTAAATCGGGCGTGTTCGGAGTTGCTTGTTGCTTGGTTTAACTTCTTGTTGTCGTGTTGGTGCGTTTCTGTGTTTGAGTTTCATTGGGGTTAAGGGTTTAGGGTGTAGAGGGTTTGGGTTTAGGGGTTCAGGCATAAGGATTTTGAGAAGGTATGGCAGGCTACATATTAGAGTTAGAGGATACATTCTCTGCACGTCTCTTGCCTGCAGCCTTCACAGGTCACCACCTACACCGCTGTGGTTGATGCCTGTGCTCGGGGCTCAGCTAGGCATTGAACACACTAGCGTCTGCAGAACCTTAAACCCTAAACCTTAAACTCTAAACCCTGAAACCCTAAACTCTAAACCCTGAAACCCTGAACCCTAAACCTTAAACCCTAAACCCGAAACCCTAACCCCTGAAACCCTGAACCCTAAACCCCAAACCCTGAACCCCTAAACCCGAAACCCCAAACCCTGAAACCCTGAAACCCCTAAACCCGAAACGCTAAACCCGGAAGCCCGAAACCCTGCACCCCTAAACCCTGCACCCCTAAACCCTGCAACCCTAAACCCGAAGCTCGAAGCTTTAAGCCCCAAACCCCAAGCTCTAAAATTTTAAGCCCCAAACCCCCAAACCTTCGACTGCCAGACACCATACAACCCTTGGTCGAGTCTTCACCTCCCCTACGCCCTAAGCCCTCAGTCCTAAGGCCTTGCGGTTTAGGGTTCCGGGGTTCAGGGGTTTGGCTTTAGGGTTTAGGGTTTACGGTTTTGGGGTTTTGGGGTTTTGGGGTTTTGGGGTTTTGGGGTTTTGGGGCTTAGGGTTCAGGGTTTAGGGGTTTAGGGTTTAGAGCCTCGCCAGGAAAGGATCGTTCTGAAAGCTCATACACCCAGGGAATAGGCCGCAGACATCTCCCCGCGATGGTTCGGTTTAGCGTTTCGGGTTTAGGCAACGGGTAACCACAAGTTCGGCGCTTTTGAGGATTTGCAGGCTTCCAGGGCTCAGGACAGACAATGTAGACCCCTGATTCATGCCCCCCACCTCCCGGCATAGGGAGCTGATAGGGTTCCCAAAATATCGGTGGGCCGGGGTCTACCAATCAGGTGGCTCCGTTATGCTTATCGCGAATTGGAGTTCGAAGGTTCAGTTTTTCAGGTCGGTATGGCATGAAGTACCCGAGATGTTTGAAATGGACGTGGAAGAGTGCAGCTTCCTATATTATGCCAGCTTGTTTTGATGCCGATGCCAATCCAGATCCTAATAAGTTATACACCCTCATGATGAACCCCTCATACACCCTTTAATCCCTTCTACTAGCCTGTAACAAACCCTAAACCCTAAACCCTAAACCCTAAACCCTAAACCCTAAACCCTAAACCCTAAACCCTAAACCGTAACCTCCAAGGGCCCAATTATTGCAATGCCTCGAAGTAAAACAGCGCTAAACCCTAAACCCTGAACTGGCCGCTGAATTAAGCTTTTGCCTGCTTTTGCCGGCGTGCCTTTTGTGTGCGACCCAGGAAAGCATTAGGCAAAAAGGAAGACAAGCTGAGCAGCAAATTAAAATGAAACCCGCGGCAACGGCGAAGAACAGAAGTAAGAAGGGTTTAGGGTTTAGGGTTTAGGGAAGTACCAGTGAAAGGAAACATTCCCTGCTGCGCCCTCGTCCCAATCTTTTTTTTTTTTTTTTCTGGGTGGGGGTCCTTATTATATTTATGGTATAATGGGCCCCAAAGCCCTATTCTAATTATTAAGGCTGTTACGGCCCCAAAATTAAACAAAAGACCCCTGCAGTAAGTCTTTCGAGGCTTTATCTCTTACTTAATCCGTCATTGTGATACCAAGATCTCCGCACCATGACGACTAGCATTGTATAATGCTGTAACGAAGGCTACTACTATCACTACGCAGCAGTATCATGGAATGTACATTGCACTGCTCCGAGCCCCTGTAGGCCAAGAGCGGCGATGTGGAGCGAGCTGAGAAATGGATGGAGAAGATGAAGGACGGGGGTCGGCTGTTGTAGGTTTAGGGTTTAGGGTTTAGTAGGTTTAGATTTTCTTTCGTTGCGCTGAACCCAAAGCCCGAAACGTTCAGACAAAAAACCCCAGAACCCACACGTCTTGTTGAAGCCTCCTAAACCCTGAATCGTAAACTTTCGACCACAAAAAGCACAACACACCAGACTGGCATTCCGCTAGATTTGTCGGGAGCTGATGTGGGTGGTCTGGGTTTCAAGTTTTAACTTAGGGTTGTTACGTAATGCTCCGACTGAGTCTTATCACGTCGAGTGTGCTGTACTATATAGGGGCTTTCATAACTACCTATACTATTTGGGGGGTTTCGTATTATAATTATAGTTATAATATACCCCAGAATCCTATTCTAATTATACAGGCCCCTACGTTAGATTCAGGGCTCCGGCACCTGGGGCTTTCCGTACCCGGGGATGCCAGGTCCAAGGCTTTCGGCACTGACCCTATGTACATCTTAGGATTTAGGAGTTTAAGACCTCTATTCCCTAATCCCTAAGCCGAGATCCCAAACCCCAAACCCTAAACCCTCATCCCTAAACCCTATTCCCTAATCCCTAAACCCTAAACCCTTCTCCCTAAACCCTAATCCCTAATCCCTAAACCCGAAACCCTACTCCCTAAACCCTAAACCCTACTCCCCAAACCCTAAACCCTAATCCCCAAACCCTAATCCCTAAACCCTAAACCCCAAACAATAAACCCTAATCCCTAAACCCTAAACCCTAAATCCCGGAGCCGATGCGTGGAACTCGATGAGCTCTGACCCTAACCCCGAGCTCGATGCCGCAGATCCCTCTGAGGCCCTTCGTCGGTTTAGGGTTGAGGGTTTAGGGTTGAGGGTTGAGGGTTTAGGATTTAGAATTGAGGGTGTAGGGTTTAGGGTTGAGGGTTTGGGGTTTAGGGTTGAAGGTTTAGGGTTGAGGGTTTAGGGTTTAGGGCTCCGAAACATAGCGCCAAAATTGTATGATCCTTATTTCAATGACACCCATGAAGAAAGGCGTAGTTTATAAGAAACTATAAAGCCGCAATTGCCAAGCTAGCATGCCACCCAGGAGGCAAAAGTGGATCCGAACGTCGTCAGCTACTCCGCGATGATCGATGCCTGCGCCAAGGCAAGCTCCCAGAAGCCAAACGCTGTAAACCCTAATTAAGCCCATAATACCCTAAACCCTAAACCCTAAACCCTAAACCCTAAACCCCTTTAACCCAAAATACAACTAATTAAGACCCAGAGGCCTCAAAAGCTAACCCCCCTCCCCCCGCCTCCCATACTTAGGAGTCAGGCCTTCTGTGCTCTGGTGAAGTAGCTTCTGTCGTGTTTTTCTTTGGGTTCTTGTTGAGGAACGTATTTGGTGCTACTACGATGAAACAGACAAAGACAGATGCTTTCTATACTATGATCTGATAAACTTACTTCCTTAGACCGAACCCTGAACCCAATCACCAAACTCTACCACTAGACCCGAAGGCCTATGCCCTAAACTCCAAGCTCCTGATCAGAACGGTGACTGACAGATCGCACGGTGTTCCGCAGATCAGGTGGCTAGAGGGCTAAGTAGAGTTACAAGTGCGTTAGTTGGTTTACACTTTTTTCTGATAACCCTATCTCCAAGCTACCTCTTCAGTCCCATGATCTGTGAGTTATCCCCAAACGAAGCCCTAAACAGAGCCTACCCTGAACAGAACCTACCCTGAACGGGCAAACCCTAAACCCTAAACTCTCGGTCCTCAAAGCCCTAAGCCCTGTACCCAAATACCCTATGCTTCAAACCCTAAACCCTACAGCCCTAAACTCCTAAAGCCCTACGACCTCTAGGATGAGTATACAGGGTCACAGGGTTTAGGTTAACCAGGAGCTCTATACGGGTGCTATTCTGGATCCACACGGGATTTGTAAGGTCTCTTTTCGACAGTTTCGGGGTTAAGGACTTTCTGGCTCTAGGGGGGTTTAGGGTTTCGGACTTTCCACATCGTATGGTTTTCCTAGCTTTGCACACGTGTTGCCCGCGTAGCCACTGAACAAAGCAAGGGAGAGCGGCAATACCCCCGAGCCACATGTTTTCAGGTGTTATGGGGAAGGTTTTGGGCTTGGTTTGAAACCTAAACCCTAAACCCTAAACCGTAAACCCAAGACTGTGTTGACTGGCTCTTGAAGGTTGGAGATGCAGTCCGAGCGCAGCGATGGCACCAGCGAATGCAAAATGTCGCTCAGCTGTGGGCGTTAGGATAGGGGCCTTAGGGTTTAGGGTTTAGGGTTTTAGGGTGTAGGGTTTAGGGTTTAGGGTTATAATTAGAAGAAGGTTTGGGGTCTATTCTACTCCAGTTATAATAATTAAGGAATCCCCAAAACCCTATTCTATTCATTTAAGGCCTAAGCCCTAAACCCTAAACCCCAAAACCCCAATTCTATTCATTAAGGCCCCTACATTAGCGGCAGGGCTCAGGGTCTGGGGCATTCGGCGGTTTAGGGTCTTTGTGTTTAGGGTTTTGGGTTTTGGGTTTTTAGGATTTTAGGGTTTTTAGGGTTTAGGGTTTTGCGTTTTGGGTTTTGGGTCCGAGGTGATGATGATGACGATGATGATGCTCATGCTGCAGATTTCGATTGCATACATCTCAATGATATTTCTCATAAGGGTTTAGGGTTTAGGGTTTAAAGCCTGGCTCATCTTGAGGCCGGCGTCCAGCCGAATGCGCACAGCTTCAGTGCGGTGATCAATGCACCCAGGCTGCACAAAGAGGTTTCAAGGAGTTCTATGGAGGTTTTCCATGGATTCGTAAGAGGGTTTACAGGCTTGAAAACCCTAAACCCTAACCCCGAAACCTTAAATCATAGGGTTGTAGCAGGGTTGTATAGGTATTCGTAGGGCTTCTACAACTGTTCTGTAGGGTTCTGGCGGGCTTCCAAAGGGAAGCCCAGTAGGAACCGTGATTCGTACGTCCGTTTTTTTTTTGGGGGGGGGGAGGAAACCCTGCCTAAACCCTAAACCCTAAACCCTAAACCCTAAACCCTAGACCTTCCTAAAAATGGACCATCGGAGCGAGACATCCTTGGCTTGCTGGTATCCTAGACACTACACCGTAAACCCTATACCCTACACCCTAAACCCTATAGACCCTAGACCCGAGACCCTAGACCCTAAACCCTAAACCCCACACCCTAAACCCTAGACCCTAGACCCTAGACCCTAAGCCCTAAAGCCTGAACCCTAAACCCTGCAGCGCAAGGCCACGAAGCCGCGGATCTTCCCCAGTCAAAGCCTCTGAACTTTAGCATCGAAACTCAGAGGCCCTCCATCCTAAAGCCTACTTTGGGCCTCTAGGGTTTAGGGTTTAGGGTTTAGGGCTTAGGGTTTAGGGTTTAGGGTTTAGGGCTTAGGGTTTAGGATTCAGGGTTTGGGGTTTAGGGTTTAGGGTTTAGGGCCCTACTTGGGGCATCGGGGGACTTAGTAAGTAGGTCATCAATAGAGTTGTTAAGTTCGGGGTTGCCCTGAACCTACTTGCTAGGTCGAGGTCCCCCTGAGCCTTTAAGCAACCCCCTTCTTGCTTCCGTCTTCCGCAGTCCGTGAAACCCTAAACCTAAAAACACCCTAAACCCAAAGCCCTAAACCCTAAACCCCGAAACCCCTAACCCCAAACCTGCTCTGAGGCCTGTGCCAAGAGCGGCAAGGTGGGCATCAGCGGTCGTTTTAGAGGTTCGACTGAACAGGCTGTTCTCGGCTTTAGGGTCTGGGGGTTCAGGGATTGGCTTTGCGGGGTTTGAATGGTTTCGGCTTTGTGGTTTAGGGTTTAGGGTTTAGGGCTTAGGGTTTATTTTATAATTATAACAAACTCTAAACCCTCAATGCAAGATAGAGGGTCGGAAGAATTAGTACTTCATTTCTAGCCCTCTCTCTATATATAGTTGTACTGTGAAATACTCCCCAAAGCCCTATTCCAGTTACTAGACCCAGAGAGCCCAATACCCCTTAATTAAGGGAAAAGGCTTAAACTATAAGGGGCTTCATATTATGATTTAGGCTATATTCCTGAATTACGGGGTATCAGCGTCTGTGGGGAGCCCTTACCCTAAGCCCTAAACCCTAAACCCTAAACCCTAAACCCTAAACCCTAAACCCTATATCACCTGCATTCCCTGGGAGGTGGTAGCCGCCTGTGAGGAGTTCGATCGCATGGAGCACGCGGGAGTGGTGGCCGACGTCGTGGCTGCTCCACGGAAAGTTTAGGCTTTTGGGCCGTAAAGGGTTTAGGGTTTAGGGTTTGGGTATCCCTAAACCCTAAACCCTAAACCCTAAACCCTAAACCCTAAACCCCTAAACCCCTAAACCCTAAACCCTAAACCCCTAAACACTAAACACTACATTAAGGTTGAACGCACTCTTGTCGTTAGTTATGGTCTATCCAGTAAACCATGACCCCCAAAACCCACCTCTGCTTATGCAGGCCCCCTGCTTTATGGTTCTCCGTGCATCTTTCAGCTCCACAGCCGCACGGCTTAGGATTTTGGGTTTTGAGTTTTTGGTTTAGGGTTTAGGGATGGCCAGTGCAGAGGCAGCATTCCCCGCATAATCCCGATGCGCCAAGCACTACTCCTAAAACCTCAGCCCCCAAACACTAATCTAAGGACTTTTGGAGGGAGCCCTGATAGGGACCCTTAATCCCATTACCGTAAATAACCATTGTATAGTCCTTATATACCCCTTATATAGCCAGGTAGTCTCCATAATAACCCCAATAACCTACAAGGGTCCCTATTAAGGGTCCCTCCTAAAGCCCTTAGAACTAAACCCGAGAGCCTATACTAAAGCTGGACCTGAGTCACCCCAAGCCCTCTGAACCCTACATCTTAACCCCCAAACCCTGAAGTCCAGGTCTACAGTGGCCTCCTGGATGCCTGCGCCAAGGCCGGCGACCTCGAACGATCCAAGGAAGTCTTCGCCAGGCGAGTGCGGGGGGCCTACTTGGAGGTTCATGGGTAGTTATAAACAAGGTTATGAGTAGGGTAACTATAATTATAAGCCATATCAGGGGACTTATAACCATACTTATAACTGGTTTAGGGTTTAGGGTTTAGGGTTTAGGGTTTAGGGTTTAGGGTTTAGGGTTACTTATAACTACCCATGAACCTCCAAGTAGACCCTAAACCCTAAACCCCTTAAGGAACCCTTACAAGGAACCCACTAAGGGTTACTTATAACCACCCTTATAGAACTTTTATAGACGCTCTATAGAT
>CAJNDV010034732.1:0-10503 GCA_905221635.1 Symbiodinium sp. CCMP2456 | reverse complement strand
TAGCGTTCAGGGTTTTAGGGTTTAGGTTAATAATAAGAATAGGGTTCCGTTATACTATAAATATAACCCTAAACCTAAACCCTTAAGGAACCCTACTATAATTATAATAAGGAACCCCCAAAATGGTATTGGTGATTATCTAAGCCCCCCCAAATTAGAAGTTGGACAGGAACCTCAACGCCCGATGAACTGCTTTTGATGCTCATCTCCGACGGTTTTTAGGGCTTTACGATTTTAGGGTTTTGAGGGTTTTACAATTTAGGGCTTTAGGGTTTAGGGTTTTAGGTCTTAGGGTCTTAGGATTTAGGGTTTTGGGGTTTAGGGTGTTTGGGTTTAGGGTTTAGGGTTTAGGGTTTAGGGTCTTAGGGTTTAGGGTTTATCTCCGGAGACTCGGATTCCGTCTCCTCAACTTCCATGCTGCTGCTACTGCTCTCCGAGCCACTGCCATCTTCACGCCCGCTGCCCGGTGAGGACGAGGGATCAGCAGAGACGCCAAAGAGGTCAAGAGCAATGCATTCAATGGGTCTGAAGCGGCCCAAACCCAAGATACTCCCCGCAACTCTGTACCACCAAGCAAAACTTATCCCTGGACGACCAGCCCTGCTTCCTTCCAAAGGACGGGATGCTGCCCTGGTGTCCAGCCAGGGCCCCCACCACTGCAAACAAAAACTGAAGCTCTCTATACAGTTTGAATGCGCTGGCTTGTGGCACCAGACAGAAAACCCTAAACCCTAAACCCTTAGACCTAAACCCTAAACCGTCTTGCAGCACAATGCTTCTGCAATGTGGCCCCAAAGACTATCCTAAATTCACATGCACAGCCCCGAAGAGTAAACGGTAAGCTCGAAGCCCACGTCCTTTAGATCTCAACCCCGGCCCACATCAGCATTAGTTGCGGGCACCGGTACCAACCAGAACTTAACTTTCGGAAGGTCCGTATAAGTTCAATAGGACCTACCAAACAGTAGGTTCTGCTTGGTTGCGGTAAACTTTCGGCCCTGATCTATATGTCACTAAAGCCTGAAGGCTTGCAGAAGTCCAATGAATAGCCAGGCATGCACTCAAAATTGAATCAAAAACTTCCCTACTCCCTGCACCGTAAACCCTAAGCCTTTATAGAACCTTTGAAGGAACAAAGGAAGCTTGAAAGGAAGCATGAGCCCGAGGCAATGCGCGGCTGCCCTCAAAGGCCCGGCGTGCATGGACTTCCGCTTCCTGCACAAGAAGCCAGGGTTTAGGGCTTAGGGCTTAGGGCTAATAGGGTTTAGTGTGTCGCTCAAGGCTCTAATGTAGGGGCTTTAATAATTAGAATAAGGTTTTGGGCACCTTTAGAGCACAATTATGATAAGGAACCATGAGGAATAAGATTGGTAGTTCTTCAAGCTTCTATAATAGCTGCTGACGGCTGGGCTCGCTGTCGAGACCCACCAATTCCGGCACTTTCCGCTCGATTGCTGTGCGTCTGTCTGAAGCGGTTTCGTGTTCAGAGTCTTTAGGGTTTAGGGTTTAGGGTTCAGGGTTAGTTTAAAGTTTCGCGTCTAAACCCACAAGCGTTATCTGTTCTCCCTCAGTCAAAACCCTCGAGCAATCAACAGTAATTATGAACTGAAGACTGAAGCCTCGAACCAAACATGAAGTGAAGAGCCCTTTTCCATGACGACCCCAAACCCGGTCTCTGACTCTACAAGTGAACGCCAAAGTAAGCCCCTAAAAAAACTCAACCAACACACCGAAAGTCAACCCAACATGCTGACTTTTCAGAAACCGCAACCCTAAACCCTCAAAGCACCAAAATTTATATCAAACGCTGAACTTGCCGTGAACCCTAAACACCTTAATCTTCAGCGAGAAACCCCTGTAAACTTTTGGTCAACCCGAAGAGAGCACGTAGTAGAACCAACCCGAAACCTTATAAGCCCTAATCTAAACCCTAAACTCTAAACCCGAACCCGTTAATGGAGCCCTTAATAGAACCCAACGGGTAGCTTTTTTAAGTTAGGGTCTCTGTTTAAAAAATCCTCAAAATAATACGGCGCCCTTACCAAAAGGACCCAGATAAACCTTAATCCTAAACCTTGAACCCCTGTGTTGATCACTAAGATCGCTGGTCCCCTCTCCTCGTAGCGGCCTCGGCTACTCCTTCGTTGGGATTGAGGATTCCTTTAAGACTTTCAGGGACCCCACAAAAGGGGTGCATAGGCTGTATAAGGATTTCGGGTTTGGGTATTAGGGCTTCACCCCAGACCTAAAAACCCTTCGCGTGCAGGACTTGCGGATCAGGGTTTAGTTTAAACCTTAGGGTTTACCCGGTTCTGCTTGCAGGGTCGCGGGCTTATAGTTATAGGGTTTTACGGGTGCTGGCAAGGCCCTTTTAGGCTCACATGGGTGTTACAGTAAGGCTACAGGTTTAGGGCCGTTGTGAGCTAGAAGATTTGTATGGGCTCGGGTTTTCGTAGATATTGCTAGACTTCCCGCGCTCATAGCCTTGCACCTTTTTCCATCCACCCTAAGCACTCAACCCCAACCCTGTCGAAATCCTGAACCCATACGCTATATCCCAAGCCATGAACTCGAAACTCTAAAACCTAAACCCTAAACCGACCTTACTGCACGGGAACCCCTAAACCCTAAACCCCAAACCAAGTCCACTGAACCTTCAACCGAACAGGAGGCTCGACCTGTGGCTCTGCCTACCTTCTGTTATTTGGGCGATACCGTTTTTGGGTTTAGGGCTTAAGCTTCGGATGCAAGGATTAGGGTTTAGGGCTGCGGTCAAAGCTGGCTGCCATCCTTGAGGTCTTTCGTCAGGAAAATGGGTGGGTTCAGTACAGCCTTCCTGCAGTACGTGATCAGTCTTTCGCTTCTTCTAGCAGTCTTGACGAGCATGCGGAGTCATACTTGCCAATCGTTCACTCAGTCTATGGTTTCGTAGATGCTGGGACGGATTTCGCAGTTTTCACAGCTGTATCAGCATTTGCAGTTTTTGACTTGCAACGGGGCCGCTTCTTGTAGAGACTCAGACGTGGAGGTGTTCAACATACCCAATCCGCGCTCACAGAGTGCTAGTGTGATTGACTGGCGGACGGCCTCCGGTTGAGTGTCTGTGTGAACCAGGGTTCCGGTGTTTGTCTTCCTCGGACTCCCGCCAGGTTGGGTCCTCGCTAAACGCTGTCACTGAAACAATGGTTCTGAGGTTCAAGATTCTTATATACATCTTCCATGTCAGCTGCAGGCTCGCTTGGCTGCTCTGCTGGAACACGAGTGCTTGGCTGATAGGGTTGCAACCTTGCTCCGCCATCACTTCGCAATTTACAACGTGCTGTCTTCAGCCAAACGCCGTCCATATTGCTAGCAGATGCAAAAGAAGCTCTCGTCGCATGCACAAACGCTGTCGTCCGAGAGCTCGGACTTTGCGGCGTCAGGCCAGCAGATAGCAGATGGCTTGGTCGGTGGCTTCTTCCACAGTTGTCCCACGCGCTGTGGCGGCTCATGCGCCGCTGGTGCCTGAAAGCCATGGCTCCAGTCATGCCCGTGCATGCTTGCATCCAGCCTGCCGCTACTGTGCATGCAAATGACAGACTTCAGGTGCCTCCACTACCCACTCGTCGTGTGCTTTTTGCGCCGTGTAATGTAATTTCTTTAATCCCGGCTCTACTCAGTTGTCTCAGTGTGAGATGCACCAGCATGCCGTTTCGTGCTTAGTGACATGGTGTTCCGGTCTTCATGTTCCGGCTTCACGTACGCATGCTTGGCAAACTGTCCTTGTTGCTGCGAAGCGTTGGAGCTCTACCAGGTTGTTGCAAGCAGATATCTTGGCAGCCCTGCTACACACTGCTGCTCACGTAGCCTGCTGAGTCGAATCACACGTCTTGGCAGCATATCCAAAGCCTCGGTGTGGTCTCTCGTTTCCTGTGTTCCTGGGTCTTTCCACCAACTTCGCGCACAAAGCGGTCCACTTCTCTGGTCACAGACGTCCTGCTTCTTCTTTGCAGCAGCCTTAGGCTCACGTTGCTGCCGGCTTGGCAGGCCAGAAGCGGGCGCAGAAAACACCAGCATGCCATCAAGAGAATAGGCTTGCACCCCTCTGTGTTTGCTGCGTTTCTGGACCCGCGCGGTTGGACTCAGGAGTCCAAAACTGCCTTTACAAGGTTCCTCAGCCTGCAGGGTCACGCTGGCTTGCGCATCCAACCTTCAAACGCAGTTCTGTATCAGCTTTCCTCTCCGTACTCCAACATTGATTTTCAGAGACACCGCTGCTAGGCTGGGATTTTGCGCGCGCCAGCACATGTTTGAGTACATGCGTGCTCGCCCGAGGTAAACACCGCTGCACAGCGACACACTAGGAAATGCAAGCTTTTTCGAAATGTCCCGCTCGCTGATCACATGTTTTGGCTTTGGGAACTCAAGGCCCTGAAGCATACATTCGTGCTTCGGAGGATGCGAGCATTTCGTGCTTCCAGCAGCATGGTAACAGCAAGTCGATCGGCAATGTACATGTGCAGCTTGCCAGACGCTCTTGCGCTTCTCGTCGAAACCGCAAACCCCCCCGACGCGGAAGGCCTTCTGCAGACCTGATCCACGCCCAAGTTTTCAGATATGACGTGTGGCACCGCAGCAGGCATATCCGTCAGGCACAATGTGTGCTGGAATCGCAAGCACAGCCTTTGCACCAGCATCGTGACTTGATGTTCCGGGTCGGGTTTACTATAGCGGGTACACCTTATTAGGGATCCAGCGCATGGTCCTGTCAGGCCTGGGCTTTGGCCCAGTTGACATAGCGCGTATTATGTTGGCATGGCTACAGCGCTACATTGCTGACTCACGTGTCGTGTGATGGGACAGCCTCTTCCAGCGCGCGCGGGTCTTCTGTACTGCTGCCGTCGTCGCAGACAGAGATTCTTGGTGCAGATGTCCTTGCGTGTGCTATGCATCCAGGTAGTGCAAAAAGCCGCGCAACGCAACGTGTTTCGCACCTCCTTGTCAGTCTGGGCTTGGCCCACTTAAGCGGATCTGCATTTCTTGGCCCCAGCAGATCCCGCTTCGGATTTTCCATGAGTGTGTCCGACACATGAAAGCTGATCAGGTTCGCAAAAATTTAAGACAAGTTCACAGTACGTGGGTTGCGTCTTTGCTACAGCCAGTGGGTGGAAAAACTGCACCTTTGCCAACAAGTGGAAACACATTGCTGTTGCAAACACTTTTAAGTGCTTCTTTTGCTACCTGTGCACTGCATAAACTTAAGCCTTCCGCTGCTGAATGCAGGTCCATGTGTAAGTACAAGTTGCACTGGAAGGCTCCTATCTGGCAGTCACAATCTGTTGGCTTGCTCGTCGTATGAGATGCAAACCCCCGGTGGCAGTACTCGGCCTCATGGTTTCTGCTTCTGATCAAGA
Source organism: Symbiodinium sp. CCMP2456 (assembly GCA_905221635.1). Taxonomy (NCBI): domain Eukaryota; class Dinophyceae; order Suessiales; family Symbiodiniaceae; genus Symbiodinium; species Symbiodinium sp. CCMP2456. The sequence goes on along the minus strand of CAJNDV010034732.1, from coordinate 5,110 downwards.
TGTAGCACCCTCTTCGGAGTATGAGAAAGATGCCTCCAAACTTGCCGGTGTTATATAATTCTTGTACTGTCCTTGTGCAGGAGGACAAAGACAAGCATGCTGCTTGGTCCATGCCCATTCGACTGTATGAGAAGTGGTGTTTTTGGATGTTCCGTCCAGATCCCGTGCGTTGGCTGCCCGCGTCAGGTTCTGCGGTTGACATTTGCGAAGACTACCGCAAGTTATGAGTCAGATTGCTCCCAACGCACCTCCAAATATTTGTAACACGTCGGCGGTGGAGTAACTTCCACCTCCCCTATGCCTTTTGCAGCCTCAAGGCCACAAGCTGGCTCGATCAGGTTGCGCTGTGGGTTAATTCTAGGATTGAGGAAGCCGTGCCTCCGGCACGCTGCAGCCCATCTCTCGCCCGCGCCGGATGCCTTCTCAATCGGGTTTTTTGTGGGTGGCCCCTAGTGCTTAGGGTTGTGTGATTGCCTGTGTAGTGACCTTTGTGCTCGCCATGCCTGCTTGGCACTCGAAGCATTACGGTCGTGGTAATGCTGGTTCGTATCAATCCCCAAGCAGCTGTCCGGCCTGGCAAAGTGGCAAAGGCTACGGCAAAGGCAGTCACTATGGCAAAGGATTCGGAAGTCCATACTGCGCGTCCCCTTACCAACATGGGCGGCAAGGCGGCTTTGAACAAGCGATTCAAGGCTCCTTCCAAGCAGCTCTCCACTCCACTCTCGAAGGGGCCATCACAGAATGGTTTCCATTGTTGACCAACAAGGTCACCAGTGCCGATGGTCAAGCGGACACGCCACCGCCTAATTCACCGTCTGCTCGAGTTGCAAGCAAGCTCACTCGAGCCATCGTGAGGCTCCTTGGCGGCTCGCGAGACAAGGAAGCTACAGCTTCTACGGAGCCACCTACTTGTCCTGCACAGTCGGAGGCTACGGACGTGGCTTTGAAGATTATGTTGGCACAACAATCGCAGACCATGCAGATGTTGACGAGCCTCGTGCAGTCTTCCATGAAGGCTACACATGATGACAAACCGACAGCAACAGAAGCTCTCAAGGCTGATGAGACGAACAACGCTGAGTCTACAGCAAAGGATGCTTAGATCTTGCAGTTACAGCAGGAAACCGAGAACCTGAAACAACCGACCGGTAGGCCCAGCTCAAAACCAGCTGCGAAGGACGATGGAATGCTGCATACTCAGCTCACCTTCATACCTTTCAACTGACTAGCTGGGCAAAGTTGGTTGCCATCCCTGGGTTGACTTTCGTCAGGATGTGTGTTGTTCTCAGTACAACCTTCCTGCTATGCATGATCAGTCTTTCGCTTCAGCTCAGTGTGCTGCTAGCAGTCTTGATGACCATATGGAGTCATACTTGCCAATGGCTCATCCATCTCTACTACGGCTTCATGTATGCTGGGACGGATTTCGCATATTCCACAGCTGCAGTTGCATCAAACCATGTCTGCTCAGATTCCGGGCCTGGACTTGCCTGGACTTTCAACTGCACGGTGGGGTCATGAATCAAACTGGCTGGAAGCTCACAGTGGAAGGGATAGATAGCAGCGTGTTGCACATAGCTTCTGCAGGTGTGTATCCTACCTTACTTCGTTTGCAGCGCATGTGTTGTGGACACTGGGGCGCCGAATGCTCGCCTAGGTGCCATGATGTAGCAGATCACGTGTACCCTACACATGTCTAATTGGCATTTGCAGCTTTTGACTCGCAACTGGGCCGCTTCTTGTAGAGACTCAGACGTAGAAGTGTTCAACACACCCAATCCGCGCTCACAGTGCGATCAGTGTGATTGAATGGCGGACGGCCTCAGAAACAGATGCGATTGAGTGTCTGTGTGAACCAGGATCAGGGCTTGGGCGACAGATCTAACCCCGAATCCTAGACCCAAGACCATCGAACCGTAAACCCTAGACTAGAACCCTAACTAACCCTAAATCCTAAGCCTTAAACCCTAAACGCGAAACCCTAAACCCTCAACCCTGTACGTGGTGCAGCTTAGGAGCATTCTTCGACATATAAGGATTTGGTTCAATCGGGGATTAAAACCCTGTTACTCTGCTCAGGGTTTAGGGTTTAGGGTTTGATTCCGTAGCCCTTTGGTCTGTGCCGGTTGCGTCAAGTCTGGAATGAACTTCCTGAATACCTGCAAACCGGAATCCTAAATCCTAAACCTTAAGCCCTATGCCGGAAACCAGGCAAGCCTTGCCCAGAACCCTGAACACGAACACCCGGAAGCTCCCAAAAACCCACATTCCCATAAACCCTTGCAGAATCCCACGGTTCAGGGTTTAGGGTTATAGGGAGGGCCCCAAATTCCCTGCTGACCCCGAACACGGGAACCTGTGAACCCAAGAAGCTTACAGCTTGAATTAAACAACCCGAATCTCCCCTACCCTAAACCCCAAACCCCAAACCCTAAACCCTAAACCCTAAACCCTAAACCCTAAACCCTAAACCCTAAACCCTAAACCCTAAACCCTAAACCCTGAAAGGCCCGCCTCCCCACAAAAACACATGCATACACACAAACACACTAACCAAAGCTCACCGAGAATCAGCAACATCGCCAGGTTTGACCTAGCGATGTACGTTTCGCTGTTCTGCTCGCCGAGAGCCTCAAGGTCTGTGTGCTGGTTGTGTTTTTTCGGTGTAGGGTTTGAGGCTTAGGGGGCGGGGGGGAAGGGGAGGTTTGTTACCGGCTGTGCAAATGGCGTTGTGCACATGGGGCTTTTAAAAGCATAATACCCTAAACCTTAAACCCTACCCTAAAACCTAAGACCCTGACCCTAAACCCTAAACCCTAATACCCTAAACCCTAAAAGCCTAAACCCTAAACCCTAAAAGCCGAAACCCTAAACCCTAAAAGCCGAAAAACTAAAAGCCTAAACCCTAAACCCTAAAAGCCTAAACCCTAAAAGCCTAAACCCTAAAGCCTAAACCCTAAACCCTAAAAGCCTAAACCCTAAACCCTAATACCCTAAACCCTAAAAGCCTAAACCCTAAACCTTAAAAGCCGAAACCCTAAAAGCCGAAACCCTAAACCTTAAATGGGTAGGCTCTTTCGGGTCTGGGTTCGGGTCGCTGAAAGCAGGAGGGGACCTGGGAAGCACCATTTCAAGCAGATAGGGTTTAGGGTTTAGGGTTTAGGGTTTAGGGTTTAGGGTTTAGGGTTTAGGGTTTAGGGTTTAGGGTTTATAGGGGCCTTAATACTTAGGGTAGGGGCTCCTTTAAAGGGCTCTTTTGCGACTAGCTAATATAGGGGCCTAGATAATTACAAGTATGATTCCTTCGGGTTCCTTTATAGCATAAGATACCACCAAAACCCTTTTTTAACTACTAAGGCCCCTATATTATATAGAACTCTATATAGTAACCCTTATAGACCTAGTTAAAAGAGCCCTTTAAAGGAACCCCTACCCTAATTATTAAGGCCCCTATACCCTAAACCCTAAACCGTCAAACCTCGAACCCAAAGCCCTAAACTGTTAAACCCTGAACCCTAAACCCTAAACCCTGAACCCTAAATCCTGATTCTCTAAACCCAAAGAAGTAAACTCAGCAAGCCCTAAACCCTGAATGTTGTGACATCCCGTCTGCCCTGAACCCCAACAGTACACCCTTGAGCAATTCTAGTCTCTCTCGGGATCTTTGGTGAAGACCGCGAAGAGTAAAAAGACTGCTGCTTCTAATGTCACAGACACACCTGCATGGTTCAGGGTTTAGGATTTAGGGTTACCCTAAACCCTAAACCTGAGTGTCACTAGCCCAATTTGCCTGAACCCTAAGTCAGGGATCCGCTTAGGGTGTTGGCAAAACCCAGGGCGGATCCCTGAAAGAATTCCTTATCGTGTTTGCGACTTGAGGATACAGACAGCAGCCTCAAGAGCCAGAATGGGAGTTGGAGTAATTCAAGCAAGAAAACACGCTACTGATAGATTATTGCGGTGGGCGAAAAAGGTGACATCACGACTACTTTTTCCTAAACCCCTAAACCACAAACCCAAACGCTCTACTACCCGCCTAAATCTGAAATCGGTCGTTAAGGATAAACGTCAAGATCCAAGCTAACCCACAAACAAAACCCTACGGTTTATGGTTTAGGGTCTAGTGTGAGTTTAGTTGTGAAACATGCTGAAACCATATGAAACTCTTATAAGGCCGTAGCTTGATGCCATGCAAGAAGCCTCCGGCAAACACCTTACTTCAAAGCACCTGTTCAATGCAAGCGAATCAAGCGAAATCATCTAGGAGCATAATGAACCCAAACTAGTTTAGTGTCTTTAAAGTTGAAAATGAACCTTAAACCTTTTGATATCTTCGAAATTCACAGAGTAATGACGTAAAGCACGCATGCCACCCATACACACATACACAGACACACACAGCATGCACACGCACATGCCCACACACAGACACATCTGTCTACCTAGCTGCCCGGGAGACCCTAAAGCTAGCTCGTTGTTAGCTGTCTGATGTCGGGGCCTGAATAATTTGAATAGTGTTTTGGGGGTTCCTTATGATACCTATAGTATACTATACCCTCAAGCCCCATTCTAAATATTAAAGTAAACCCTACACCCTTGTAGTAGCCACTTAAGGAACCCGTTAAGAGGAACCCCACAAACCCTATTGTAATTCTTGAGGCCCCTAAACCCCAAACCCTTCTAGAAACGCTTATAGAACCCTTTAGATTAAAGGAACCCCCAAACTCTATTCTAATTATTAATTCCCCTATATTTTAACTATAGAACTTTATATAGTATCCCTTATAATAGGCATCTTTAAAGGAGCCCCTTTAAGAAACCCCTACTCTAATTATTCAGGCCCCTACATTAACCCCTAAACCCTAAACCCACAACCCCTACCCTAATTATTCAGGACCCTATTCTAACTATTAAGGGCCCTATATTAACTCTAGAACTTTATGTAGTAACCCTTAAAATAGACCTCTTAGAGGAACCCCTTTTTCTCTAATATGAAGCCCTTGCTTCGCTGCCTTCTCGAGGCCGGCGACGGCTCTCTGCAGGTGGCCCTGAAGAGTAGGAAAGGTTCGCTGCGTGTAGGGGGCCGAATCATTAGGGTTTAGGGTTTAGG
>CAJNDV010034731.1:287-28780 GCA_905221635.1 Symbiodinium sp. CCMP2456 | reverse complement strand
GTAGTAGTAGTAGTAGTAGTAGTAGTAGTAGTACTAGTACTAGTACTAGTCCTAGTAGTCGTAGTAGTAGTAGTAGTAGTAGTAGTAGTAGTAGTAGTAGTAGTAGGTAGTAGTAGCAGTAGTAGTAGTAGTAGCAGCAGCAGCAGCAGTAGTAGTAATTGTTGTTGCTGGTGCTGCTGTTGCTGTTGCCGTTGTTGGTGGTGGTGGCGGTGGTGGTCGTGGTGGTCCTGCTGCTGCTGCTGTTGTGACAGCAATAGTAATCGTAGTAGTAACGGTACTAGTTATTTGTGATCATAAGAATAGTCATAGCAATAGTCATAGCAAAAGTTGGTACTAGTGACATTGCTAGTAACAGTAGAATAGTACTTGAACAGAGGTGATTTCTGGGGCCCTGCTTCCAACAAACTACAGGCCGGAAACAGTGTTATTTGTTGGGGTACCCCAGAACAACTCCATGCATGCATGCATGCATGCATGCATGTGGGTACTCTCTCTTATTCAATAGCCGGGCCCAAAACACTCAAACTTTCTGAGACAGGCCATCTAAGGGTATGTAGGTACATGAGCGCATGCATAAATGCATACATGCATGCATGTGTGTAATTACGAATGGATGTATGCATAAGTTGTCTGCGCGAGAGTACCGAGTCATTACAAGTACTATGGAGAGACACACACACACACACACATGCAGTCAGTCAGTCTGTCTGTGGTCGTTGTGCTGCTTATGTGAGTGTGCGTGTGTGTCGTGCTCTCTCTCTCTCTCTCTCCGTCTCTCAGTTCCTGCTGGTGTATTTTCTGATGTCTGTGACGACGCCTGTGTGCATGTATGCAGTAGGTGTTCGGTACGCTGTCGAGGCTCAGCTTGCGGTTTGCAGGTCCACCATATCGATGCGCCCATGCGATGCGACAATTTGATTTGCAATCGCGGCTGGGTTTGCATGATTGCCCCCTCTGGAAACGGAGCTTTTTTCCTTCAGCCGGCCTGACTTTCACTCCGACCGGATGCGGCTTCAAGAGCCATGGGCGGCTGAGTCTTTCTTCCGCCCATAAGTCACACGCTACGAGAACATGGCCTGCTGAATTTTAGCAGAGCCTGATCTCTAGCCACAGACCTGCAGGGCCTGTCTGCTGCCCTCAGCCTTCTGCGTCCGGCCGCTGCCCATGCTCGGAGATGGGCAGTTCTGCTCTCAAAGAAACCTGCCTGAGCCGCGAAGCTATGCTGTCCAGGCGGCAACTGGGAGACAGGTACTATAATACAGGGAATAGGCCGACAACTTCAATGCGTCTCGTGAGTCGTAAGCTGCACGTCTTCTTCCAAGCCCTCAGAGAAAATATCCTCCCTTCATTCACAGGCTATGCTTCTATAATGTTCTTACAAGGGCACTTCGGAGGCGGCTCCTGGTGTGCCTTGAGCCGTTCCACGAATATCTGGGAACCTGGCCAACTTCGGAAGCGTCTCTCCTCGAAGAGAACATTTCTGCAACTTCAACCGGGTTTCTCAGCTCGACAGGCGTTGAGAGCCCAGGGTTCGGGACTTCGAGCGTCTGATGTTTGAGACTAGGGCGATCATCGCAGTCTTGAGTTTGGCATGCGTGGGCCTGGAGGGGGACTTGCCGCGGGAAAGGGCAACAAAAACCCGGTGAACTTGCCTGGGCCCACTATACGCAGCACGAGCCCGGGCATCTCTGCACAGGTTTGCCTAAGGTATACCTGAACTATCACGCCCCAACCCATGCGTAGCTCCTGCGGCTTCTGGATGAACAGAGCCCTCTCAAAGTAGGGCTTCCTTGGACCTGATATAGCAGCCAACGAAGCCACTTGTTTCAATGCTGTAATTACCAGTATTATGGCAGTATTATTCAGGAAAACACGCTGCAACAGAAACGAGCTTAGCAGTTGTATCGGCCACAGAATTAGGAAAGCACGCCTTGCGGCCTTGCGGCCCCAAGACGAGCTACACAAAACTGACGCACCCTTAGCGACGGCAAGCGTGATACTGTTGATGGACAAAATTCTGCATGACCCAAATATAGTATAGTACCATGAATCCCATAGTCTAGGTATATAGGGTCATGCAGGATTTTGTCCATCAGCCGTACCATTCAGAGCCGGAGCAGCTTGAGCAGACGAAACTATCATGGTACCTGTCGCCGAGTGGCACAAGCCATGGGAAGCAGTACATGGCAGCTTCCCATGGCTTTCCGGCCATAAGTGATCCACCACCTCGGCCAGGAAGCTTCAAACAGCCTTTCATCTTTCAAATTCTTAAGCCTCTCGCGAGAGAAACTTCAGGATCGGGCGGGGTTTGGGGGCCAAACAACAACAACGACTATATATACGACTGGAGAAAGCAAATTTCTGCAGAACAGCGCCCGACTTGCTCGACTCACAGCGATAGTTTTTCGACTGCTGCTACCTTCGTCAGTTTACACGGAACCTGATGAAAACCATCAACCCGACATCCCATCACTGAACAGAGTCCCGTGGAACACCGCCTCGGCGGCAGAAAGCCTTCGAACTCGCCCATCGCCTCCGTCCCAGGCTCCTGGGCCAGGGTAGGCTTTCGAATGACAGCTTCACGGGGTAGGGCTTCTGACGATGGGTCGAAGCCGTCTTTGGTCCCGGCGCTTCCTTTCAATCCCGGGAAGTAGATACGAGATGAAGAGATCTGGACTGTTCACTATTCGCCTTTGTCATTAACAACGAAGTCACCACACGCTTGGTTGGACCGTAGTTAAACATGGGCCTGCAAGGATTCACGGCAAACTTATACCTCAGCCACCCGGAAGGAACCCTGGAAGCTCGGATCCCCTCTGACAGTTGGCAGAAGCTAGTCAGCCAGGCCACGCAAAGTCTAAGTGTGGAGTGCCATACACTGTTGCCCTCGATTCATAACTGCAAATTCCGAAAAGCTGAGGCCCCCAAAACCCCTGAAAGCTTCTTCAGCCTTCCACCACTTAAACCGACGGGTTCTTCAGCGCAGAGAAGAAAAGCCCTCAAAGCCTGAGCTCTCTGAGCGCTTTGCCGCTGCTGGCAGCCTTTCGGCTCGGTCCGCATGGCGTGCTGCCTTCGAGGAAGGGTTGCGAATACTTGCATTCATTCACGCATCCATCTATAGATGCATACATGCGTTTGGACATGCATGCATACGTTCATGGGGGCACACACATGCATGCTCATTTTCGCATGAATACCGTTAAATATTGTTAACATACTGCATATGCAGCATATGTATGCGCATATACATAGCTGTACATACGTGTGTATCTATCTATACATATATATCTGTCTGTGCATACATATATGCTTTAAAAATACATACACATCTCACCCGTCTCGGCCTGCTCTGCAGCACCACCGGCGGCAACAAGGGCCTGGGCAAGGAAAAGAAGGGCGAGGCTCTTCGCATGCGGCTGCCAGACACCGTCCTGCAAAGTCTTGAAGACAGGAACATCCTTAATGGGAGGGTCTGACAACTCAAAGCCCAACCCAAGGCCGAACACAACAGAAACATACCAGCCTGCTCTCCGTGGTTTGCGGCCTTCTCCATTGACTCCGTCTGTGCCGAGGTGTTCAGGGCTTCTGGTGCTTCACGATTTGGGCTTTTGCTACGGTTGCTGACACACCGCAGCAGGGACAACGGCAACACCGACGCTTATCAGTCTGCAGTGCTCCTGCGAGGAAGCCAAACATGGCCACATGGCCATAGGGTCAGCTTTTGTTAGCCCGACGGCTGAGACATGACACCGACTGCCAGTCGTCACGAGCTGTCTGTCAACAACCGCAGTTGACCTCCGAACCCGAAATCCCCAGCCGGTGGGAGGCGCCAACGCCTGCTTCACGAGTCTCGCCAGAAGCGCGCGAATGTCACCCCTGTGGTCTCAGGGTCTGCCCACACGGAGGAGGAGTGTTGACTTCTAGGCGCTTGGGCCCCATTAATTACATAAATAAATAAATGAATATATATATATATATATTACCGAAATACATGGTGTTATCGCTGTTCTAAAGCATGCCTGTCGCCGTCAAACATGTTGCCTCGGCAACATTACAAAGTAGGGCTGTCGAAATTACTAGTAGCAGCACAAGAAGGAGGAAGCAACAGGAAAAGGAGGAGGACGAGGAGGAGGAGGAGGAGCAAAATGAGTAGCAGCAGTCGTCGTTGTCGTGGTCGTCGTTGTAATACTAGCCGTGGCAGTAGCACCAGCGGTAGCAGTGACAGGGCAATTTCAGGGTAGCAGGCGCAGTCGCAGCTGTAGCAGTAGAAGTCATAGCCGTCGTTGTCGTAGTGGTGCTGGCGGTGGTGGTGGCGGTGGTGGTGGCGGTGGTGGTGGCGGTGGTGGTAGTGGTGCTGGTAGAACTAGTCGTCGCCGGCGTGCGATCGGAAGCGGTAGTGGTCGTGGTGAGGGTGGTGGCGGTGGTAGTCGTGGTGGTGATAGTGTATGTGGTCGGTGGTAGTGGTGGCAGTGGTACTAGTTAGTCGTGAAGGTGGTAGTGGTAGTGGTGGTAGTGGCAGTCGCAGTGGCAGTGGTAGTGGTAGTGATGTTGTAGTGGTAATGGTAGTTGTAGCAGTAGTGGCAGTCAGTGGTGGTACTAGTAGTGGTAGAAGTAGCAGTAGTAGTAGTCGTAGCAGGAGTAGCAGCAGCAGGAGTCGTAGTAGTAGTAGTAGTAGTAGTAGTTGTTGTTGTTGTTGTAGCAATAGCAGTAGCAGTAGCAGTAGCAGCAGTCGCAGTCGCAGTCGCAGTAAAGAGCAACAGTGGCAGCAATGATAGCGGTAGGAGCAGGGGTAGGCACTAGCATGACTTTTGTAGTACCTGGACTGACAGAACCGTAATCCCAACATCAACCCGAAGAAAACAAATGCGGATCGCGATAATATGAGTAAGACTCATCGTCACTCAAAGAAACTTTGCCATCTGGGAAGAGCATCTTCCGTAATGGGACACTTATGGACGCTGGGAAACTTCAGGGACTCGTGCGGATCGTGCGGCTTGGCAGGGTTCCGGGTTTCATTATAGGGCGCGGTGCTACTCGACCTCTTCTGTGACCAAGCCCAGGCGGAAGCTCGAAGACAAGCCCTATGAGCCCCAAATTCACGGAACTGAGGGCAGCTTCCGAACTCGAGCCCCCCGCGTGCTGAAGTCGGGCGAGATGAAACCTTGGCCTGATAGCACTCTTCAATCTTCGACCCTACGGCCACGACAAAACAGTCCAAGCAAGCAGGCCACTTATTCAAGCATGGTATAGACACAATGCAAATCTTATAAGGCTGGTCATGGGAAACAGATTGCACAGGCAATCAGAGACGAGGAAAGGCAATTCCCATGTAGCCTCTGAGGGAAAACTTCCGGCTTTCCGCGTGGAGCCCTTGCTTCTCCAAACGCTAGTGCTCATCGGGCCAGGCCAGAAGAACGTGACCTATCAAGACCATAGACACATTCTCAGCAGGAACCTTCTGGCAGCGTAAGAAGTTGTGACTTAAAAGAAATTCTGAACAGTTCCTTGCATGCCTTTTCATTTCGCGACTGGCCTCCCTCACGGCCTTTCTCACCTCTCGGCTAAAGTCATCTGTGCTTCTGCAGCCTGCCGATATTTTCGCATCTCGCCATTGGTGCTTGAGGGTGATGCCTGTATATGCCTGTAGGACCCAGTGTAGCCCTCACGAAACCGTTATGACTCAAGAGCTGCTTCAAGTTAAGTTGAAAGCTTTCACTGCGGACAACAAGCTCTCCGCACCATCACTCGCAACGCCCCTGTGGCCCCAGCCCAGCAGCGCAGACTGCGGCTCTGGTTGGAGGTCAGTGAAATGATGTATGGGCATGAAGCCCTCGCCTCCCGCTTCAGACTTTAAAGCTTTGCACATGCATTTCTGTACCGTTAGTTTATGCCCAACTGCCCTACACCTTACTGCAATCTGCGCTGCAAGGCTTCCACAAAGCTAAACATGCGAAGCGGACTGGCACGAATCCTACATGAAAGAACAAGAGCTACTCGAACAAGGAGAGACCTCACAACCACGCCAAGGAATGGTTTTTATTGGCAAAGCTTATAACTTAGGGGCTGAGTGCCCTAGCCCCAAAAAGGTTAACCTTTTGAATTACAGTCAGCCCCTGGGATCATTTTCTGATAGTTAATCTTTGTACCGTGTGTTTGGAACGAGCTGAGGAGCGGGCACAAAGGGATCTGGACAAAAGCAGGTACAACTCACATACCATAGTAAACCATAATACACCATAGTATACTAATCAAGATATGAGGCCATTTAATATGACAGCTTCTTCAATTCTCTGCGTCTTGTGGTTGTGATTGATCGGGAAGTATGACCCCGAAAGCCAATGCTGCTCTGTCATGTTACACAACAACACATCAGATGTGTGGCAAGAGCGTTTTATCAATCAACCGAGGCAACGAGTTTTTGTTCTTGTGTTGTACAAGAACTTTATGCGGTATCTTCTGTATGTGCGCTTGAACTCTGCTTTAGACCCAGCCTTCATGTACATATGCAGAACTTCGAAATCTGAAACGCTTGCAAATATCTGCCCCCACCTGCCCCACCGCCCGCACTCGGTGCCATGGCTTCAGTCAGCTATATGGGGACCGTGCTTCGAATCGGGATAGGTGAAAGGAGATTTTCGGAAGGCTGCAGCCAGTGGTGTGCGATTGCTCGGGGCTGACATACGTCGTGTCTGAATGGGGTTCTTGTGTATAGCAACTACACGGTGCGTATTTCGAGCAGCCGTGCAGCTGCTTTTTGGCTGGTATTTCAAGCTCAAGAATGCCCTGGAACCGGACTTTCAAGCAAAATGCATGAATAGTCCCGGGATGCCTGCAATGTTCCGTCACTATAAACTTTCCACTACTTCAAACTTAGCTCCAATATTTGCTCTGCAGGAGATCAGAACAAAAGTCGCGTGCAAACCAGCTAGCCGGATCTGAACCGCATTCTTGTAACCTCTCAGGCACTCGAGTTACGTCCTTACATCGACGTAACAGGAACTTTATAGCAATCCAGTCAGGCATGTGATTAAAATTCTTTCTCCCGCTCTCTCGCGGACTCTGGGGCACGACGACTGCTCTAATCCGAATTGATTTCCAGCTCAAACCTAAGCAATAGCTTGAGGCTTAAAGCACCCGCACATCAAGTCATATCAAGTCTCTTATAAAATAGATCAAGCTCTCAGCACCAGCGGACAGCCCTCACCAGCAAAGCCATTTTCCAACGAGTTTCATGTCTTCCGGTTGGGCTTCGTATGGGATGTATACATAGTTGGCCATCAGTCGCCGGTACTGAATGAGCAGCCTCATGAGACACCAAACTCTTCTGCAAAGGCCGTGGGCACCGACTGTGGCTCTAGAGAGTGTTGATCTCCTTTGCCTAGAGTTGGCACGTTCGGAACCAGGGTTTGCAAATTAAATCAGATACGGGCTTTACACTTTCGTGGTCTTTGCTCAATCCCCTGCCTTGGCATGGTCCGGACGTAGATTGTGTTCAATTTAGAACACTTCATTCCACACATGTGGCTATTTATATCTACGGCTGGGCTAGATGTTCCGGTGCCAATTGTGGCTTGTGATGGCTTGTGTAAACGATGGAGCGTCTGCACTTTGTAAGCTTGCCGCCGGCGTGGCGTCGCGCTCCCGCAGTGCGGAGCCTGCGAAATATCTTTATAAGCTGGTTGCGCAGCTGACAGGCAATGCTATCGGCGCTCGACTGCTCATAGTTCTGATAAAACGGCCCCCGTAAGCCTGCTGAAGTGCTCACTGAACCCCGACCCCGAAGCCATGCAGTAGATTCAGTAGATGTTGAATGCATTCCCTCGCTCCTTGGACAGCTGCGTATCCGTACAACCCCCATGAACGGCGCTAAACCGGAACATGCAGCACCACAGGCCGGTGCAGCATATATGCCATTCCCTATAATATCAATATCAGTGTCCTCACAGCCTAGAACTGCATCGGATGCACCATGCAGGTGTGCATTACTCTGCAACTCTGTCATGGAAAGCATTCGTACATTAGCATCTTCCTGTCATGCCCGTTGTTAGCTGTACCTCCATGCAACAGTCTAGCAATCTTTAAAAGACTCCATCTACCTCTCAGTCCAGCTCGCGTTCATAAGTTCATGACGGCCTGTCGAACTACCACCTACAAATCTATGTGTACAGTCAGGCATGCATAATATATACTTGTACAATCAACAAACCCTGAATATTACGAACATAGTTACGCACAACATACATACATACGTACATGCATGCATACATGGGCACGTACATGCATGCATGCATGCATGCATGCATGCGTACATACGTACATACGTACATACAACTGCCATGCATACATATGGCAGATGTGCATGTACAACACCCGCCACCATGCCTAGGCACGAACGCACACGCAGATGCACTCAGCAGGAGTATCTGTGATTACATGTAGTTGTTTCAGCTTCAGCTTGTTTATACATTGCGACATGTGCATGGTCCAATGGTGCTCTTCATGCTAGTGGCTGTTCGGTTGCTCCTTGCGTACGCAACCACAGACTGCAGTTCATGTGTACACGACGACACAAACACCCCCAGACACGCACACACAGACACAAGAACACACAAAACAAAAAAACAAAGGCATGCACCCCGTTACGGGCCCGTACAGCGATCCCTGCCCGAGAAGTGAGCAAAAGCAGCTTTTTGCCTTCGCCCATCAGCAGAGCTCGCTCCCCCACGATTTTCATGAGGCTAACGCCGGAAACGAGGGCCAAGGTAGAATGGTAGTCATACTGGCAGTAGCAAAGACGAGCACGTACTTGTAACAGTAAAGGGAAGGACACGCGATGTTTGTGCATTCAGACCTAAGCACTTTACTCCAGCTGTAAGTCAGCCAGACAGCATGAAGCCTAGAATTACCGCATACAGTACATACTTGGTTCGAACCACTGTATGGGACTTCAGACTGGCACCTGTTGAGGACTTCTCGGGCTCTGTACAACATGCCAGTTTGCATCAACCTGATTAGCAGGCTTAGGGACAAGCCAAACGAGTAGGCATGGCTGGGGCGCTATCTTGCGCAAGGAACTGCAGGGATTGCGATATAGAACTAGCGACTTGCTCATCGAATAGCTTTGTAGCGAATGGTATGTTTCTGGTCTCTGTACACACCTATGCCAAGGTGAATGCATGGTTTGCCTTTGCTCCAATAGGGCAGGCTCCTTTACACTGGCTCGAGAAAGTTTGGGCCACCATATGGATCAGCAATATGCAAGATAAACTACATGGTTGGAAGTAGATGCGATGCCTGCAAGCTTCGGCGCGCATAGAGCTGGTCTCAAAACCTACAGCACATCCGGGCATTGCATACCCCAGTGCATGGAAGAACCATTTTGCCCAGGCCCTCCACCCTTCAGCTCTGCCTGCGCTCTGCCTGAAGAAACGGACGTGCCTTTTGCACAACCTGACCCAGTGCATCTTCCCGGACTCCGGAATGACCTCAAGATATCACACAGTTGGGCTTCTTCTTGACTTCCTCAATCGTCTGTTCCAGTTCTGTGTTCTCAGCAGAGATTTTGTCACAATCTCCCTCGAGGAAGGAGATTTTGCCCTGCAGATGCTTGTTTTCGTCTTCCAGGCCCTTCAAGCGCTGCTGCAGATTAGAGGTGATGTTGTCGTTCAGCTTCGTAACCAGCTCATGTGCAGTGTCACGTTGTCGACTTGCCTCCACTACTTTGGACTGCGTCTCCTGGTGCTCCCGCTCCATGGCTCCTTCTGCATCCTGCATCCTGACTTCTGCATTCTGCAGCTCTTCGTGCTCTTGACGGCACCGCGAATGCGTCTCGTCCCTCTCACTAGCCAGCTCGTTCGCCTCGTCCTGAGCCAGGCGTGCTTGCTGCTGCGATTCCTCAAGTGTACTTCGCAACGCGCTGTGTTCGCTACACACCTTCTCCAGAACAGCGTTTCGATCCGCCACAAGCTGATAGAGGTCACCGAGTGCCGTCTTCAGGAAGGCACCCTCGTCCCGTGCTTGACCCAGCTTCACCTCCAGCTCGTCGCCCTCCCGCTCGGCATCTTCCAGTTCTTGGAGCCGCAAGACGAGTCGCCGGCGCTCTTCTTCGAGAGCATCCACCTGAGTTTCAGTGATGCTGCTGTCTCGTCTTATATGACACTCCCCCCCCCTTTCTCAGCTTTCACCAAAAAAGCCATGAGGTGACCAAGGCCAGCAGAAGACACCTCGCTCACAACATAGCATTCGGGCCCAGCCACACATTGTCGGCTTTCCGAGTTGGCATCTTTTGCCTTCCATGCAGCAGGGCTGTCCTAACAATACAAATATGTCACGTTTTAAAGGGCAGTGCATGGCTTACCGGACCGATAGTATCGCTTCCCACCACCTCCCTCCCAAACCAATCCCACCACACCTCCCTCCCATTGCCCCAATCCCCAGCACCTCCAACTGCCCCCCTTACCCTCCACATCATCCACGGCGGAGGTGGCGGGGGAGGGTGGGGTGGGGGGTGGGAACCCCAACGAACCGCAAGCACCGCAAAAAATGCAATACCATACCGCACAATATCGCAGCAGTAATATTCGAAATTCGTAGCGACCGTATCGCAACTGCCCGATTACCACCCTGCATGTAACTCTCTGAAAATATGACAATAATAGCAAACACATGTCAATGCCGCATAAGTGTGCAATGGTGCCCCATCTGCCTATTTTGGGCCTCCCCTTGAAAAGGGCCCCTCAGGACGAACCTACGATGCAGTTTCTGGCAATGAACCCCAGTGAACCCAGCTTGTCCATAAATACACACACACACACACACACGCAAGGCCCCCATACTAAACATTTCCTGTGCAAACACAATTACGCTGATAACGAGGCAGCACTTGTCGCGGTTTGAGTCGTAATCTGGTGTATTTGTAGTGCCAGTGTGGCAATGGTTATTGAATATATCTCGCTATGCTTGCAGCCTTGCGGTTCAAACGGCAATGATTTCCCAGAATGTCCCACGAGCAGGAAAGCATACCTGTTGATCAACTACTGCCTGGTTGGGTTTGGCAACTCCTAGCCCTCACTGCAGCAATGCCTCACATGACCCGTTGGGTTGGAGCTTGTTGCGAAGTCTGGACAAGTATGAAAACGCAACAGGCAACTTGCCACAAACGATGCCACTTTCAGAAACCTGTACCGACAGTTTACAGGGAAGTCCTTCCCGAGGCACTGCCCGCTGATCCGAGATACTGCAGAACTCGACCTTTGACGCCTAAACCTTTCTCATCTAAACCAGGGAACGGCAAGAGGGATGAAGAGGTAGTAGTGCAATTTGATTATCGCAAATGACCAGTCCACAACAGATGACCCAAATGGCAAATCAAGCGTATTCGGCCTCACAGGTGTTCTCGTATTGCCAGGAGGCTTCGGTCTCTTCCGCGGCCATGAAGCGGCGCTGCCTGGGTCCGGTCGTCTGATGTGTTCAGCATAAAATTATACAAGTACGACACCCAGAAACAGGAATGATTTTGGCCGTCCGGATCGTAGTAGCAGGCGTCAAGATCATGTATCGTAGCCGCACCAGCAGTCGAAGTTATGCTTGTACCACTCACAGCAGCACGAACAGGAGTGGTGGTCCACCAGCAACCGCGGGGCTACGTGAGAGCAGCCCAACTTTCATACAGGACTCTCGCGCCAGCTTGAAATTGCCCACAGACGGAGCCTCAAGCCTACGCCAATAACTCAGATAGGTCACCGTGTGCTGTGGTAGTGCGCACTGGCCAACTCCTCTGCTCAAGCAGCGCTTGGGGTCTCTAGCAGCTTAGATGGAAGGGCTCTGAAACATTTATTAATTTTCTTCTCAGATTTCCCGAAAACCTCAAGGCTATCAAACAGCCTGTCCGGCACACTCCTGATGACAAGCAAAGCTAGGCCTCTGCAACTCAAAACGGGGAGTTGGGAGGGTCCGACCGAAATTAAGCAATGCCAGAACTGGAAGGACCGGTAATAGAAGATGACGGACCATCGACGATCAACCCTGCGGACTTTTCCAGTGGCTTTCAAAGGAGTTCTACCTACTGTAGGAGTCTTAACAATTAGAATAAAGTTCTGGGGGGTTCCTTATTCTGATCATAGTATAATATACCCCAAAACCCTATTCCAACTATTGAGGCCCCTATATTACATGAAACAGGCCCGGCGTCGTTCTGCAAGTTATCTGCCTCGCGAACGGCCTTCTGCAGGGCGAACTGGACTCCCGAGCAGCTCTCCTGTAGCTCGTTTAGGGTTCAGGGTTTAGGTCTTAAAACTTAAGAGTTTGAAGGGGATATTATTTACTATAGATACAAATAATAAGAAGCCGCCCAAAACACTAGTCTTATCATGAAGGCCCCTACATTATGTCTCTCCTTGTGCATTCATGGAGTGGTACATGGGGCGCCTATCTCTATAGTCTCTAGCTCTAGGGCAGGCCGCCCAACTATCACGGCCAGCTACCAAACAAAAGCTTTGTGGAAGCCTGTCGCTGCTGCGGAAAAGCACTGCTCACTTCTGGGGTCATGTTTACGGCTTCAAGAGCTAGTCAGCTAGTCGGAAGTCGCTGTCTGGAACCATCAAGCACAGCATCGTGGGAAAGAGATCCTTTGTCGGCTGTTGCAGCTACCTGTAGCTAGTGCTGCTAGCCTGCAGCCAATCCAAACACAATCATGTATGAGCCGACTGTACCCCCACCACCATTAATAATGTCGGACATCTCCGTAATTCCACGCAGTCCTGTGCATCCATGCCTGAGTTAGCACTGTCTTGCGTGCTCTGCTCCGTGCGATCCACCTGGGGAGCTAGGCTGGAAGGGCAGGGCTGCAGGAAGACTGCGATGCAACCGCGCTTCGTCACTGCAGAAGCTGGGACCAGCTGGGATTTGGATATGATGCAAGACTGAGTCATCCTACTGGCATCAGCCTCTCCACCGTGATCTTCGTGCGGAATCAGCTTCAACTCTCGTCCTCCAACCCTTTAATCTTCATCAGTCATAGTTGAACTGGAACTATACCTACACAAAGCACTGAAATCTTCTATCTCGAACACAAACACAGGTTCGAAGCACGCACCAGCACTACACGATATAGTCTCGAGGAGGCTTGCGAAGGTGCCATCACCGTGCAAGGAAGGCTGACAAGTAGATATGACTAGACAAGGGTATACATCCACAGAAATAGCTGCCCACAGCCTGCCTCACGACCTCTCTGGGTGAGGCCGACAAGATCAGATGACAGTATCTGAATCTGTCGTTTCGGTTCAAGTCTTCAGTCTCTGATCGAAAGGTGCACTTGGCGGCCAGCACGACTTCCAGCACATGAATGTATGCAGAAATGACCATCTGAGACATACACGGACATCGACTCTCGTGGTAGTGCTGCTTATGCTGGAAACGATTAGCTTGGGGATGGTCACACAAGCAGTACCAGGAAGTTACAACACATCAGATCACATCGTTATCGTCCTGGTCATCGTCATTACCACCATCGCCACCACCACCACCATCGTTAGTCCTATCGTCATCGTACGATACAGATCCAAGAGACACTGGTGGAGCCTGTGATAGCCGCGACAGTAACTCGCACGAGTATCAACAAGAGCAGTGTCAGAGCTGCAGCACTGTCAATGACAGTCGAAGAAGCAAAGAACAGCAGTTCCAACAGAAAGCACGGGAGTTGTAGTACTTGTGGCATGCTGCCTGCGTGAGAACGGCAGCCCTCTTCGCAGCCGCCTCCTCGAGCAAAGCGCTTTCCTGAGTTCAGAGGTAAGCCCCCCGGACGAAAATGTCCAAGGCTTCCGCACGCAAAGCGTGAAGACGGGCCAACATCCGGACAAAGACTCAAGGCTAAAGCTCAATGTGGGGGTTTTAACACAGGGCCGTGTGCAAGTAACAAATCAGAATACTCAGAATTGCCTAGGAAGTCATCCCAGCATGTTTAGTGCACACCCCATGAATTTGAGACTTGACAGACCAGAGCTTGGCCAAAGAGTCAAACCTATAAATGAACAAAAACATAAAGAAATCTTTATCTGCTTTTTGTTACAAGCTGGCTCAATCCAAGTCTGAATCCTCCATGCAAGCATCGGCCTCAAACCTAGTGACGAAGACAGGTCAAGAGATGATCCTCCATAGCTCCCTGACAAACCTGCCGCAGGGGCCTGAACTCGTCAACCAGTTATTCCCCCGACTCTACAAGCCAGGGAAATCGAGGTTGCTCTGTAGCTATTGACATTGACATCACAAAAGTCTCTGTGCCAGGCGTCACGCACGACTTCCTCCAAATAAACCTAGCGGTGGCCCCTCACTCTCAGGACCGCATTTCAAAAGGGGCTTGGGCACTTGCTTTGCTGCCGGGACAAGATGCTTTCCATTGAAATGACAAGAAAGTGGATTAGCGAGTTTCCTCCAAGAAGCTTGCAGAGTTCAACGCTGATGGAAGCAAGACAACATTACATCGGGCCTTGCGCTGCATTCCTGCGAAACACTTACATGGGGCTACTCAGCTTCTGCGAAGTTTTGTTGCTTCCGAGCTTATTTATCACTCGAGCAGATTCACATGCCGAGCTTCCGCTCTACTTTCTTGGGGGACAACTTTAACTTAATGGCCTCGACTTTACAACTCTTGAGCCAACAACGAGACTTGAAACGCTTAGTTATCTCTCATCGCTATTTTGTAAAACGTGGTTCCGAATGCGCGACATTCTGAAACTACTAGGGCTCCGGGGGCAAGCGAAACAAAAAAAGGACCTCGACCTAGCGGGCTCAAAGTTAAGAGTCTAGCAAGCACCCCAAACCCAGACACACCCACAAACGAACCCGGTCCAACGGCCGGCCTGAAGAGGAATTTGGTGAAACAGCAACCAAAATTAAGACAGGCCCAGGTGCTTGGAGCTCAGCAGCCAGACTCTGCTCCTCGCGGCTCGAGGTCGCAATCGCTTCCTGTCATCTGCTGTCATCATGCTGAACTTAGAACTATGAGTGACATGCAGTGATTTGTGGAACTATGTGCCTTGACATGGACTCTTTTGCTAGTGCTCACTCTCGGCCGGACCATTCATCATGACTGCTCATAGCGAATCAGCCCTAAGTCTTAAGTGCCACCAAGCGTCTTGAAGCTCATGGGTCTTGTGCCTGCGACAACAATTGCTGCAAAATGCGGCAACACGCCCAGTCCATAAGACTTCGAGGGCAACAACAATTGATTCCATACCGCAGGGCTCGAGGAGGTATTTTGGGGAAGCCACCGAAGGAAGGGACAGGAGTAGACAGCTGAGGCGGAGAGGCCATTCGCAGTAGCTTCGGCGGAGGCGGTGGCCATAGCATTGCCATAGCCATAGCAGTACGCGCAAATAGCCTTACCAGTACCCGTTGCGGCAGGTAGCAGTTGTTCTTCTTGCTGGTGTACTACCAGCAGCCAAAGCCTGTCGATCATCTTTTTGTTCCTCTTCATTGCCATCGTTGTCACCATTAGCAAGGTGGAAATGAAGAGAGAAAATATTCGAGGCAGATCTCCAGTACAAGGAGAGATATGGAAGCGACATCAGGAGCTGCAAATCTTGGTGGAACCAACATGCAGTGTCCCGAGTTTGCATCGCATCGTATGTCTCTGCACGGAGATTGTCGATCCAGCAGGTACGGATGCTTTGTGTGTGCTTGCACATGCATTGGTGTACCTCTTCAGATGTCGTGAACGCAAAAGTTCCGATTCGGCGATGCCAACTTAGCTTTGCTTGGTAAGCTCGACAGTAAGTCGGAGCACCAAGGCCAGTGCGGGCAAACATTGCTCGACGTCTTTCTGACTCGCTCGCCCTTGATAACAGCGCGAACATGGAAGCTGTCCCATCGCGAAGCCCTAGCCTGGATGCTGAGATCGATTGCCGACGTACCAGCTTCTGCTGCTCGACAGCTCCAAGAGAGTTCCTGCGAGGCTCAGCATGGGTTGAAGGGTTGTCAGGAGTAGGTTGGGTCTGGGTTTGGGCTTGCGGCCAAAGGTGAGATGCATACTATGAGGACTTGCTGGCGATCGTGCACCTACATGTGGGCTTTGTGTCTTTCTTGCCTCTCCACGAGAATGGACGAGGCCAAACATCATCTGAATCGCAACCCTGATGCCTCAAGTTGAGTGTCATTGTAAGTCTTAATAAAACACACTCAGTTGTCAGTGCAAGGACGAGACAGTTGCCCTGAACGTCTTGATGTCAGCATCAACTTCTGTCTGCAGCGGGTCCGGAGTGATTGAATCTCGTGGCTGGCATCATTGAGCTCCACGTGCTGGCCCTCGCGGGAAAAGGCAATTTAGCGAAGCTCCGATCCAACATCCGTCCCCAAGGTACCTTTGTATGTCACTTGTACGTCACATTTTCTCTCTATCTATCTTATTTCTCGCTCTGTCTTTTTCACTGCGCGTGAAGAGAAGGGTTTCCCCGCCCCTGCCTCCCTCCCCGCCCCCCACGCATGTCAGCCCCACATCGGAGTGGATTGAGCTGAAGAGGAGAGGAAGCCCGGTAGCACTCAAAGCTCTGTGCTGCCCTTCCCTCCCGCAACCTGCAGCTGTCAGCTGCCGTCGACTGGGCATTAGTGTCTTGCACCCTGAATCTGGACCGCAGTTTCATGCAATTCTTTCCTTCCTTCTTTGCTTCCTTCCCTTCCTTCCTTCCGTCCTTCCTTCCTTCCTTCCCTCGGCAAGAACGCAGCGTATGCCCAGAGAAAGGCTACATTCTTGTGAATGGCCGGTCAAGTCTTTGCAGTTTACCGCTTATCCAACAAAGACAGGGAAATTCGGGGTCTGCAACATCAGCCGTATTCCGTCTTGCTAGCTTCCCTTGGTTACATTCTCTAACCTGCCCGCGGCCTCGTCTCAAATGACAGCTCAGTCCGTGTCTCCCATGTTTTCCGGATAGACAGAGACAGACGAGACAAAGATACATGCACAAATCGGCAGCTGGAGCTCTGCTTGCAACTTGGCGGTCCCGTGAGGTGACTTCGTTCTGGGCGAGCTCCGAGTGCAGCTCCTTTAGAATACGCCGGTCTTCGGGGGTTGGGTGAGTCAGTCACAGCGGAGCGGGAGGAGGATCTTGGGAGATTAGTTCAACTTACCTGCGGCGCTGTAAATACGGAAAACCTCCTGCGTGTTGCCGAACGGGCTTGGGGTTCCACAGCAGGCTCAGAAATAAGCTCAAAAAGAAACATGCAGGGGGTGGAGCAAGTCATCAGCACTGCTTCACGATCCACTCACGTCATGTAAACTTCCCCATCCGATCGGCTATAGGCAATGGCAGAATTAGCTGTTTGGCAAGAAAAGGATACTTTCCCGACGGTCACGTCCTGGATCGCTTGTTCCGCTTGCAAGATCTGCGGATAAATCCGGCGCATCGGACGCTATCGGCGCAACCGTCCCATGCGCCTGGGCTGCTTGGCTGAAGATCCGAAACACTAATGGCGGGGGTGCTGTTGGTAGGGTATTGTTGCTGTTGCTGCCGACATCTCTGTCCCTGTCTCCGTCTTCGGCACTGTTGCTACTTGAGCCGTTGTGTTTTGGGATGAGGTCGTCTTTCGTTGTAGCCGGTCCCGGACGTCGGACATTAAAACAAGGTCTCCAAGCGTTAGTGGTCCCTGCATGGGTTCAGGCGATCAGACTTTCTGATTCTCTGACCGATAGCCCGAGAAATGAACAGCCGCTAAAACAATCTCAGAATATCCCAGCTATATACTCTTCAATAGACAGACCCGGTGCAAACGCAGGCAAGCTTCCGCTTACACGCCTCTGTCCGATGCAGTCGCATGGCGGCAGGGACCGTCCCTAAAGTCGGGCTAGGGGATGACGGCTTTGGGTTCAGCCGAGTGAAGGATTCCATGAAAAATCATCCGCTGGATGCATGCAACAGCTGGTTGACGGGGCAGCAACCTATGGTTGAGTAAACTCATGAGGACTGCCGACACCCACGGTCAGGCCGTTTTGGCCGGACACTTTCGGGGTTCAGCAATCACGCTCAGGCTGCAATGGCTGCATACATGCCCAGTCATGCCAATTTCGAAAAGAACATGAGGCGACGAAATGCTAGACGGCCATGCACTGCGAACCATGCTTCAGGAAGTTAGTCTTGGCGTCGAAGGGTACACCCGGCGCATCTATTGAGTCTATTGTTGAATGAGCCGTTATACCACCATTTCTGCATGGTTCAACTGGCGCTGTGGTCAAGCCCAAATCGCATGTTGCCTCCTCTTCCGGCCACTTTTCGGCTGGGAAGGTTCTTGCCAACAGGCGGTCCTGCCGGCTTAGTGCGTTGACCGTGGTTGACCCACATGTTCGGCCAGCAGCCAGGTCAGGCTGTTCTCGGATTTACGCTTCAAGTGGCTCAGATTGTAGGACTTCAGCCAGTCATCGCTGCGGGATTAGGGTCGGAAGTTCGGTCACGAAGTTAGGGGGGCTCACATGCACATGTATCTGAAGCTGCCATCAATCCGGAAGTGTATTCAGCGCGAAACTAGGTCCGAATAACTTGCCCATCTTGCCTGCTGCCATTCCTGATACGACTACACTATGACTATGCTTGGCTTCTAGTTAATTACTAAGACGACGATACTACTACTACGATGACGCCGCCGACAACGACTACTACGACGACTACCCGCTATCAGGTTGGTGTGATCGTGGACATAGTTCACCCAAGAACTGCCGACCCTCTCAAACTCCAGTCCCCACACCGAAAAAGCAACAACATATAATGCCCAAGACCCCGACCTCCGATGTGCCTTGCAAGCGCTAAGCTTACTAGAGGGACGAGACCTCAAGTCCAAGGAAAAGGCACATCATCGATTCAAGCCATCCAAACCAAAATCCCATAAACCCTCTGACATGCCCTCTCCCGACCTCCCAGGTGCCCCGCCCCTCAAGGACTGCCAAGCCCTGGATGCAAAGATCATGCTGGGCCTCGGCAGTCCGGGATCTGAGGATCCAATGAAGCGAGGGCTTCCCTTTGCGTTTTCTCGGCTTCGGGGTTGACGATTTGAACGGACACGCCAGGTTTGAGATTTAGGGTTGGGTAATGTCGGGCAAAGGCAATCAAGGTGGCTCTCGCCTGGCTTTTCAAGAACTGCTAAAGCTCGAGTTCCGACAAAACCAGTGGTCGCCTTGCGAAGGTTTTCCTTCGAGGCGAGGAGCGGGTCAAAGCAGGTAGTAGAGTCTGGTGGAGATATACGCTTTGGAACTGTGCTGTATATGGCATATGCCTTTTTCAACAACACCCAACTTGCCTACTATTCTTGCTGCTGGCATTGATGCTCCCATTGCCCGAAGATGCTCTTCAAAAAAGCCGAGGAACACATCTGCATCCGAACCACGGCACGCAGCGGCTTGACATATGACTCTATAGCGACACGGAAATAGAAAAACGATGCAACATTCATGTAATCAAGGACCACTATAGCTCTTATACTACTTCCACACTACGCTGCTCTACACTGGAAGGCACAGGCAGCGCTCAAATGTTAGCCAGCACTCGACAACAGCTTCCGCGTTCACGATCAGTATGTGGACTTCGACCGTTTTCTGGCAATAACAAACTACATGGACATGTCATTCGAGTCCAAGTGCTTTGATTCTTTGGCTCATCTAGCTGGTAGCTCACGGATTTCTGGATGGACTTGATAGACTGCTCTCCCAACAAAGAAATGCAAGCTCAGTTCCGCGGCGTCCAGCATGCCAACATCTGTCAACTGCCAGCTGCTGTTGATTCCGACTAGCCTCATTGCAGCTTTATGCAGTTTGCGTACTGAGGGCCGCGGATTATGATCAGGGCATCAGCTTCGGAATTATGTTGTGCATTAGCTCGTGGTGCGTCATCTAAGCTTCCTGCAAGGGCCAGACACACACCGTGTTATTCGGATTGCATCTCATGTCATCGCTTCGGACTCCAAGATCTTCCCAACTGAGAGATGGCACCGGAAGGGCTCCAACAACCAGAAATGAGCGACTTCGTTGGGAGTTCCAAAATGAACGCCACGCGATTCTCAACCCAACAAGCTCCGTCCCAGGCCTACTGCAAAACAGTGTACCGAAGCGAGCTTGCTCTGCAGCCCAGCATCCTGTCACGTCCTCTTGCCAACGTTGTATTGCCTGTCAGCCGAGGGCTGGCTTAAAAGGAAATCCGGGCTTCGGGGCACCATGATCACAATGATCTGACACGGGTTCGCAATCATGGCCCCAGTCTGCTCGCTGCAGCTATGCTTACGAAGCCTGCCGTTGGTGTTTCCTACCTGAAGCCGTACTCGGTGCAGGCTCTAGCGTGGGCTAGCACTGCGAACCTCGCGCCCAGCGGACGGCGCAAAGCCCTGCCAATACCAGCCTGGGCTGAATCTAGAAAGAGGCCCTTCATGTAAGATGGCAGCCCCGGCAAAACGAAAATCTGCGATTCTTCTGCTGGCACTTTATACGATTTCACAAGCATTATAAGCACGATCAGCTGACTGCTGCCATGTCTGCTTCCTGGCACCTACAATACTCCTCTCACATGCAGAGGCACACAGGCAAAGGCAAATACCTGCGGGAGAGTGACAAACACGGACAGACGGACACCCACACACAGGTGCACTATCTGTCTCTCTTGTTTGCATCTCCCTTCCCTCACGCATGTCTACTACACTCATCCGGGCCCTGTGTCCCATTTGCAGTGTAACGAACGAGCACGACATTGCACCATGGCCTGGTATCCTCGGAAATGCGTCTCAGCTTAGTTTCACTACTTGCTGGCAGTAGCAGCCCCATGCAGCAGCAAAAACAGCAGCCAACCACGACCATCACAACGAGGCCACCACTCCCGCCACCAGCAGCAACACCGCCGCGATTACAACAACCACAGCAACAGCGGAGCCAACAACAGCCGCAACAAAGACAGCCCCTGCAGCTACCACCACCACAAGCAGCAGCAACAACAACAAATGAAAGCATCATCACGTGCAACACGGTTTAACCTGATGACTATCAACTAAAATGCCGAAACAAACAGGCAGCCAGAACCGACCCTGATGTTTTGAACTATGCACGCAGAGGCCCGAATACCCGACATCTGTACACGAAGCATGGTTTTGTGCAGCCAACAACTGGATACAACAATCAGTGCAATAGCCGGGGACTCCAAAGGATAGTGAATTACAATCGGACTGCGAACACTTCAGGCCAGAGAGCGCCGCGGTGCGCTGCCGGTATGCGACACTTCCGATCGAAGTCGAAGCCGCCCCGGAGAGAGGGAACCTCAAGGCCCAAGGCTTACGCGCCCACAGTGGGTGTCGAGCATTGTCGAGTAAGATGATGGTGGTGGTGGTGGTGGTGGTGGTGGTGGTGGTGGCTGGGATTCTCGCATTTGCTGCATCCGAGCGAATTCAGTGGATTCGAGCCTTTCCTGCGGGCCTCAAGTCAGGGGCTGATGAATGAATCCAACTGTCGTTCTTCGAGGGGTTGCATCTTTCCCATTACATGCTAAGTCGGCCAGGTCAGAACTGTCGCTTAAACAAACCCTTTGAAAACACTGCGACCTCCCTGAATTGGTTCCGACACTCTGCTGCATGCAAGCTTGGCGCAAATGGCAACATATCGAAAACACAGATACATTACATATAATAAATGTACTATATATATATATAGATATAGATATAGATATAGATATAATATTGCATCCCTGTGCTTCCAAGGTTGGATCGCCACAACCCGAAACCCCAAATCCCAGCATCCGCAATCCGCACAGAGACGTCCGGTCTCTCAATCAACAGCCTCCGAGCACAGGGCAGCTTCAAGGGCTTGTACTTGTACCCCCAGCGGGCCATCCTGAAGTGAAGTTAGAAGGGAGCTTCCGAAAATAGGGGGTACCTTCTCTTGGGGTCCCAAAAAATAAGGATCCTACTATTTGGGGTACTATATTAGGGCCCCTATTTTCGGAAACCCCCAGAAGGATCCTGGCTTGTACCAAAGTGAGGAAGTACATGTTCTGCTGCTCGAAGAGCCAAGTTTGAGCCAGAGAGCAAGTCGCACAGAACTGAAAGATGTCATGCAGGTCGACAGCTGGATTTCCAACCGGTGCGAAGATTCGGGCCCTGCCGATATGTAACAATACACAAGGAAGCCGCATGCTTAATGCATCGGAATCAAAAACGAAAGAGCCAAACCAAGACTTGCTGCAACGCAACCGTCCGTTGGTTCGAAGCCTTCCTTGACTAATCGAGTCCCGAATGGTAATAGAAGCCAGCCGCGCTCATGAGAAGAGCCCCCTTAACCCTAACTTGCAGCCACGGCTCCAATTCTCCATGCCCCAGTATGGAACCTGTTCTCTTGACTGCTTCTGCGTGGGGGGCTCACAAAGCTGCCTCTGGGTAGAACACCGACATCGACATGACGCCAGCAAAAACCGCATTTAAAGGATGACGAAACCTGCTCGTTTGCAGACTAAGTGACATGGTGGGCCACCCGCAGTCGCGGGCAGGTGTGTTCAAGAGGCACTGACCTGATCCACCCGTGCCGGATCGACCACGCGTACCAATCCTCGCAGGGAGTCGTCCAGCAAACAAGTGAATTGCGGGCACGACGGCTGAAGTTGCAAAGTCAAAGCCGGACTGAACATGCAGAGCGTGAGAGAGAGAGAGAGAAAAAAAGAAAGAACGACAAAAGAAAACAAGAAAGATATAAAGAAATAAATGAAGAAGAAAGACAGAACAAAACAAACGAAAGAACTACATTTTTTTGAACCCAGAAATGAGGAACGACCGATAGAAAGAACGAGACAGAGAGAGAGGGACAACAAAACCAAGCGATGGGCAAAGGGAGCGATCCCGCCTGGTGTTGGAAGTAGAGAAAGCTGCCCATCATTGAATGAAAACAAATAGTTTCCTGGCAGAAGCAGAAACGTCTTTGCACTAGCACGTGCCAGAGTCAAAACAAACACGAGCACAGCAGCAGCAACAGAAGTAGCAGCAGCAGCTGCAGCAGCAGCAGCAGCAATAGCAGCAGCAATAGCAGTAGCAGCAGCAGCAGCAGCAGCAGGAGGAGGAGGAGGAGGAGTAGTAGCAGTAGTGGTTGTATAGTTGTTGTAGTTGTTGTAGTTGTAGTTGTAGTTGTAGTTGTAGTTATTGTTGCTGTTGTTGTTGTTGTTGTTGCTGGAGGTTAGACGGCCTCACCTGTAGAGATTGGTAGGCCAGCAGTGGTGGTACTAGTAGTAGCAGTAGCGGTAGCAGCACAGCAGCAGTGGTAGTGGTAGTGGTAATGGCAGTGGCAGTGGCAGTGGCAAGGGTAGCGGAACCAACTAGTCGCGGTGATGCAGGTGACAGTTGTGGTGGTAGTGAACCTGGTAATGCTACTACTACGATGACGACTGCTACTCCTGCTGCGGCTGCTACTACTACTGCTACTGCTGCTACTACTACTACTACTACTACTACTACTACTATGCTACTCCTAAAGACTGCCACCACCACAATCAAAACTGCGATGCTGCTAAGACAATATATGATACTACTTGTGTCAGAGTCAAGACACAGACACCAACACCAATCCGATAATTTCAGGGTACGCCTCTTTTTTTCATCCGGGCCTATTGCGACTGCCGGGTACCCCTGAAGAAAGGAAACTGAGGGCCAGCCAAATCTGAAGGTCTACTGTAGAGTCTACTGGTTGCAGCACTCACCCAAACACACAAGACTCTGGAATTATAACCAATCGAACCAAAATCCTTTTCGCAACACAAGCGTTGCCCAAGGTCGTGCACGTGTTGCGAACATTCGCGCTTCCAATATTACCATAATCGGTCACACTCTTCATGTTGGGTCCGTCGCGAGAATAGGTAACCATATAGCAATGACGTTAGATGTGTTTTAGTTGCCCTGATTCGTACTCTTCCGATTAAATGCCTTATTCAGAAAAAAAGCGACCAAAAACACTCTACTTCGGGTCTACCAAACAAGCTCACACGCTCGATGCTATGTCAAAGTACACTATATAGTCTACGCTAGTCGAATGCAGTATGCAGTATGTTGTCGTTTTCTATAACTATGGTTCAAACAGGAACCTGCCCCAAATGTCGGTTCGTAGCAGCTTGCAACATGCAGCCAAGGATCCGGCTCTTTTTCGAGTCCTGGGGCAGCAGATCGGTGTCGCCGCTCACACTCGGACGCTGCAGAGTAAGCAATAAACTCAGGCGTCGGGCTCATTGGAAACATAAGCCAACCCAGAAGGCAAAACTCGTCAAAGAAAGCTGCTTCCACTCTCGCGCTCGGCCCAACCAACTCAGTTTAGGTTGTCTTGCCCTGCCCCATCAAAGCAATCAATCATATCTGTAAGCCTCAGGCCCAACACTCTGCAAATAAACTGCTGCATATTCGGTAGACTGAACAGCTGGCCATGTAACGGGTGCAGACACCAAGAGGTTTAGTCAATCTTAGTCAATGACTTAAGATCCTGAGTCGCAGACACTGGACAAATAGAAGTACCCGGACTGCAGGCGGAAACCCTGCGCCCAAAGGCTTTTGGACCAATGCTTTGCATACCCGGCCCACCTCAACAAAGCACTTCCCAATCCGAAACGTTAAAAGTTGCATTGCTTTGCTGACTGCTTTGATTCATTCTCCAAACGTCGATATAGTTTCTCGAGTCGAGCAGAGGCTATGCACGATGGTGCCCGCTACGGTAGTTGTGGGGGAAAGCCAGAGCTCAGACCATAATGGCTCCAATCTGCAACGGTCGAAGGCAAGCGGCTCTTCTCAGACTCTACCCAAATGCCCTTCAGGTACGGCACGAATACCTGTCGTCAAAGTGCCATGCGTTCTTCCTTCTGAATCGAGAATGCTCTCCGAAGAAGAGTCGTCCTTTGCAGGAGCTGTCAGTGTGCACGTGCCAAAATCCCGCTATGAAATCAGGGATAATCGGGGAGCCGTCAGAACATCGATCAGACCAAGGGCGGCCACCTTTTACCTTCCACGTCGTGATTAACATCCTCATCTATATAATCAAAGACATTGTCTTCTTCGTCATCATCATCATCGTCATTGCTACCACCTTTACTATGAAACGTCATGACCCTGGTGGGAAGATGGTACCCACAAGCGTCATGAGATTTCAGCTTTCATTCCAGGCTGCACTGTCGAAGTCGTCGGACGGCTGCTTGCCATACAGCCTCGTGCAAGAGCTAGCTGCTGGGGATCTGCTACAGAAGAAGCAAGATTGAAATATCTCGAACCTGCAGATGGAACAAGCCCCTGCCAACCCGAGCACCTGCTACGATCTCAGGAAACCCGGAAGCTGCAAGCTGTTGGCGAAGAGGCCTTGCAACTTTGTTCGGAAATTGATACTCGTCGCACCTTCTCCACAACACCCTCAATTTTTTTCTATTAAAATTATCTGCTGAGTCGCAAGACGAGAACTTGCCGAAACGAGCCGAAGTGAGGCCGGTGGATGACCAACGGGAAATTGTCCATGAACTCCTGGCTTCTTCAGCTCGCAACGCTTTAAGACTTTTGCAATCATGAATTCCTGGCTTCTTTGAGCTCGTGCTGCGGGCTATATAGGCCTCTGTTGGCGGGCCCCCCCCGGGGTACAGTGATAAATGCGCCACGCTGTTTCGACGAAAACCGGTTCGTCGATGTGAGTGAAGATTGTTAGCGGTGCTGATGCTCCTATTCCTAATCCGAACTGGAACGTACGGGCGCTAACCGCTTTTGACACTCACGCTCGGGCAAGCCTGGCAGGGTCTCACACGGCGGTTCGATAAATGAAGGACATCATGCTTGCAGTCATAGTCATGTGCAGTACCAAAGATGCTGCCAATAACAAATACTGTGCCAATGACGCTGTCGTTCTCAAGGGCAATGACAATAGCACCTAGCCACCCACCCAAACTGTTGTCATCGTCAGTTGGTCTGGTTATTCATTAGATCATGACTTGATTTGCAGAGGATGCCAGGACGACGAAGGCTACTAGTGGCACGGTCTGACGTGAAAGCAAAAGGAGCCAAGCTTCAAAAACCTCAAGCTCTGACTCGTGTAAAGGCACACCAAATAGCAACGAGAGTTATTGTGTCATGCCCTCCACAGAAACAGCCTGTCGTGGCTCCCCAAGCAGGTTCTTCTTTGATGTGGCGCAGTGGCGCATCTCGAGTTGACTGTGGGAGGATGAGGAGGACTAGTGACTAATTAGTCGTTGTCATCCTTTCGGCGGTGTCGGATTCCGAATCTTGCCGGCAAGCTGCAGCCACCCAGACCAGACGAAGCGCGAGCCTTTTGCATCGTTTTGCATGAAAGCTTACAGTCAACTTAACTGCTAATCACAACGTCACTTCCATACGGGCGTACTCAAGCAGCGACTGCGATCTCTTAGCATGAGAGAAATCTGCGATGGCCATACTGAGTTTCATGCGGCCGTCTACTGCCATCAGCACCAGTATCCACACTGCACTGCCGTTGAAGAAGGGGTGTCTGAACCATGGCTGCTACACGGGCATTCGAGGGCTCTTGGGCCCCGGCACAGTTGCAAGAAACACCTCCAGTTCGGAATGCCCCATGACAATCGGCCTGCCCAGGGTGTTTGGAAGTAGGGCGTGAGTTTAGGGCTGACGCAGCATCGAAACCATGGGAGGCTTAAGAAGGCACTACAGTGACTACAGGCGACTCGTCGGATCATGTATCTGCTACGCATGCATGCGCAAAACATGCAGACACCTGCCGGAAAACCTAAGCAAACAGTTGGATTCCAGATCCCTTGAGCCTTCTGCGTCTGCCCTAAGGCCACCTGAACCAACAAGAAACAGCTCCAAGACCACCTTTGTCTTCGTGAAGGCCCGTATTCCCGAAAGCTTTGAATCAGCACAGCTTCCCTAAGCTGCCATTGTGGCCTGGGCTTGGATGGACCGGGCTCGAAGATCAAGGAGGGCAGAACGAAGGAAGTGAACACTACGTCACCTGGGCAAACGAACTCTGCTTCGATTTCCAAAGAACTGATGCAGTGACCCATGACCTCTTTGCTGTAAAGTGCTTCACAAGACATTGGTGGTGCATGACGAATATACAAGTTACTTCTGACTGGCTCTGCTGTTGGTAGACCTGGTTTGCGAATAGATGCGCCCAGATCGCCACACTGAATCCACATTACCGTGGAACAAATGCAATGCATTCACCGAAGCTTTTCAATCCTTCTGCAAGCGCTCCTGATGCACAGCGCGCGAGGCGAATTTCGACTCTCGGTCGAAGTTTTCGGTGTTCGGTTCTAGGCTACCTGCACAATGCCCCTTGGATGCTGACAGGCTGACTGTCAGTGACCGCGATGTAGTCAGCTGTCGAGAAGTTGTCAGCCCAGCACTCACCTCGGGATACGAGAAGCATATCGCCTCCGCTGCATGAATGTTATGACAAATGCCAGGCCCACATTGCCTCCGAATGTATGCAGAAGCACAACAGTCATGCGATGTTGCGTCGTCGCAAAACTAACATGAGCCGACGTAAGCGAGCAGCTATGCCAGCTAAGAACGTAAGCGAAAGCAAGCCCTGCAGAATATTTCATACTCCGACTGCTAGCTGCTAAAATACTTTAAAAAATGCTAGACTCTGGACCTGAACCAGACCGAATGACTCCACTCTTTCTCGATCATTCCGATGGCATCTCTGGCTTTGGGCAACTGTTTGAGTTCGTCGTAGAAGGGAGGCTTGGCCTCGGCTGGAGCTCGTTGGCTTCGGGACACACAAACGGATCTTAACTGGTACTGCCAGCTTTGGGACAGGCCCCTGGCTGAGGCAAAATATAACCTCATAGACCAGAAGCCCACATCCAGGAGAGCCCTCCATGATTCACAAGGCCGCTTCCACGCTACGACATCTGTCAACGCAAGCCTTGAGCTTGTTCAGGCGAGTGGCAATAAGCTCACACCTGCGGCGGAAACAAAGGATTTGAAGTTTCAGCAACTGATCCAGGTCCTGTTCTCTCTCTCTCTCTCTCTCTCCCTCTCTCTCTCTCGCTCTCTTGTCTCTTGCTTGCTTGCAGGGCGCTTGGGATAAAGGGGAAAGCCCCCAAGACCCCTGCACACGGCGCACTTGCTTGCTTGCTAACGAGCAGGGGCGCCCAAAGGCCTTTTTTGAAGGGGCTCGCAACGTCCAGCGTCCGGTGCTTAGTCGGCGTGAAACAGTAGGTTCGCCGGTTCCCCAGGGACTGCTGCACTGCCAAGACGGAAGCTGACGCTGAAACTGTTACAAAGGCGCACTTTGCTTTGCTTGAGGCATGGGGCGGGAGCAGCCCTCCCGTCCCGCGCGAGTGCGCTGCCCCATCCATGATTCTCAACACAAAGGCGCACTCTCTCTCTCTCTCTCTCTCTTTCTCTTCCCCCGGCATGAGGGTCGGTCAGGACCCCCGGGCCACAGGCCCACCTGCATATGTTTAATGCAGGTTATAGGGGTCTCTCTCTCTCTCTCTCTCTCCTGCTTGCTTGCTTGCTAGGGGTCTGAGGGG
>CAJNDV010034730.1:102473-115734 GCA_905221635.1 Symbiodinium sp. CCMP2456 | reverse complement strand
GGCTCTAAGGATTTAGGGGTTTAGGGCTTAAGGGTATAGAGGGATTTAGGGGTTTAGGGCTTAAGGGTATAGGGGTACCCATAGGCCCCATAGTAGTTCCTTTTTGGGGTTACCTTATAGGATTCTATATATGAACCCCAAAAAGGAACTACTTTAGGGCCTATGGGTCAGCCTAGAGCCTGAACCCTGACCCACAAACCCTAAACGCTAACCCCTTCAGAAGAACAGATGACTCTGCTACTTCCACAAGCGTAGTAGTTCCTACATAAAGCAGGGTCAGGCTTGAAGATTTTGAATGACAGAGCAGTCTTACGGAACCTAAACGGGACCGTGCGCACATCAGGAGGTTTTAGAGTTGGGGTGTGCTGTTTGGTTGAGAGTTTGGGTGTTCATAAGCCTAAACGCGAAACTTACCAGTAGTAGAGAGTAGAGTCTAGTTTCACGGCCTCCGGGATGCTGCACGCGGAAAGCCTTGCAGAGGTTTTGGACTGGGGAAGTCGAACGACTCTTAGCGCCAAGGCTTAAACCCAACTCTCACTAAGTATGTCTTGCGGCCAACCCTTTCCCCGTTGTGAGAAGCGTCGAAGGCTAGCACTTCTCGAAAAACACCTTCCTGTGATTTTTTCAACTTGATGCGAGCTAGTGATATGTCGCAATTTGGTTGGGCAGAACAGCCGGAGTTGTAGAGTTTGCATGGCGAAGCTCAAAGGGTGTAATTAGTACCACCAGACGCAGACTAGTGCCAGCAGCCATGCGGTTTCGAGCATGACCCGCTTACACCTCCAGCCTGCAAGCTTGTGCACAGCCGCCCCTTAGCCGAGAACCTTTCCCCCAAAGCCGTAACCCGTGGAATTTCGTCAGGTGTGCTAACCATGTATATGTATGTTTGTATACATAGATAGAAGCAGAAACCAAATAAATGTACAACGGTAGTAATACGTATCTATATATTTTATATCTACGTATGCGCCTTAGCTGTTCATGGACTATAAACCTCAAGGCCTCAAAGCCCATGAAAACAGAAGCCTGAACTCTGCACACGTATGTAATTCCAGGACTCTTTGATGGCAAAGGGTTGAGGGTTTAGGGTTGACCTATGCCTTGTTTCGTCGACCACCGGCCCCCATTCCCTTATACAAGGGACCAACCGGCTACTCCTCCGGAACGCAGTATAATTTTATCACGGGGTACAAACTACGCGCTAGCCATGCCACGTAAAATGCACTTGTCGGTACTCCGCTACTCCGCAAGACGTCTTAAGACAACAGAGGTCTAGTAGGTCAAGACTTATGTCCTCGCGATGTATGTAGAGCCTCAACACCCCCAAAATGGCCTTCGTCAAAATGTTGAGGCCTGTTCAAACAAGCCCTAAAGTAGTTCCTTTTTGAGGATCATCTATAGAATCCTATAAGGTAACCCCCAAAAAGGAACTACTATGGGGCCTATCGGTTTGCACAACGAATGACTCCCTGCGGACAGGTCGAGGGGGTGTCGCATCCGCTGGCTTCGGCAGGTGGAGGCTCTGCTTGGCTGCCGGCACAGCTCTTCTACAGCACCTGGGACAGAAGAGGAGCTGTAGGTTTTCTCCTACCTAGACCGTCTAGACCCTGGACTGCAGTGTTATCGGTTACCTGGTTTTTTTTCGTAAGTCCTACCCATAAAATACGTAATCTAAGAAACTATTACATGGTCGGGTCTAGACATAGTGTCCTGTGTGGTTCAGTTTTGCTCGTCTTTACAGGGTACCCGCCGCAAAGCTGCTTAACCATCACCGTGCCACATCGGCGTACGGCAGAGCCCTCATCCCACCCGTACCAAGACTCTACAACCGAGCACCTTGTCTTGAATGATGTAGTTTGTGTTTAGAACCCAATGATGACACAACAAGTTACAGACAAGTAGGAATGATTAGCACCGGTAGTCGCTAAGCTCTCATCCTTTCACCCTGCAGGGCACGGCAGGTCAGGACAGGGAGGGGGCAAGGAATTTAGAGCTGTTGGAAGGGACTTTACAGTAGTTTTTTATCTTCAATATCTCTTATAATAGTACTCTGATGTTCCTCAGATCTCTATTCTACTTCCCAATTCTTCTATACTGCACTATCTCGGCCGCAGAAGCTGCACCGACAGAATCCAAGGCCTCAGCCCCAACGCCTTGAACACTGAACCCTAAACTCTTACAAAACTTAAACCC
Organism: Symbiodinium sp. CCMP2456; assembly: GCA_905221635.1. NCBI lineage: Eukaryota > Dinophyceae > Suessiales > Symbiodiniaceae > Symbiodinium > Symbiodinium sp. CCMP2456. The sequence goes on along the minus strand of CAJNDV010034730.1, from coordinate 113,541 downwards.
TCAACCCTAAACTCCTAAACCCTAAACTTAAATCCTAAACCCCTAAACCCTAAATCCTAAACTCCTAAACCCTACACCCAGAGAAGCTCGAGGCCTTGAGAGGACGCCCATCGTATCTCGTGTGAGCCCCGACCGGGGCTCTGCGCGAGGAGGCACCGAGGTGCGGCGACTTCAGGAGGGCTTTGGGGTTTTAGGGTTTATAAGGTTGGTGTTTAGGGTTTAGGGTTTACAGGGTTTAGGGTTTATAGGGCTTACAGGGTTTAGGGGTTTATAGGGCTTACAGGGTTTAGGGTTTGCAGGGTTTAGGGTTTTAGGGGCTTTTGGTGTGAGGTGGTACAGTCAAGAAAGGGTTGTTTGTGTAGAGGGGGGTTTATGTACTTGGAGGTTCATGTAGTTGTAAGCGGAGTTAAAGTCCCCTAATATAGCTTATAACTATACTTACCCTACTTATAACCCTACTTATAGCTACCCATGTACCTCCAAATATGACCCCTGATAGACGCCTTATAGGATCCCTTAAAGAGCCCTTATAGAGCCCTCTTATAATAGATCCCTTGAAAGAGCCACTGCCCATGAACCTCCAAGTAGGCTTCTTGAAGGCCTTGGCCCTGTGTCTAAACATCACACACGCACCAACAAGAAAGCATGGCAAAGCCCTGATGCCCACCCTAAAACCCTAAAGCCCTAAACCCTAAAACCCTAGACCCTATAAACCCTAAACCCTAAACCCTATAAACCCTATAAACCCTAAAACCCTAAACCCTATAAACCCTAAACCCTAAACCCCACACCCCAAACCCGAAACCCGATAAACCCCAAACCCTGCCAGGTCACTTTGGTCGGGCAAGGATTGCAGCCGTTGGATGCCACGGGTTCACCGATCGACGCAAGCGGCGAGACGGCGGAGATCTCGTTGAACTCCTATCCCTGCGAGGTGACGCCTTTTGTGGGATGCTGAAGCAGGGGCTTTGGGTTCTCGAATGCAGCTTTGGGGTTTCGGGGCTTTGAGGCTTAGGGTTACTGTCCCTAAGGGTCCATGTACCCAAATAGTATATACTTTGGCCTTAATGTAGTCCTTATATAGGTACTCTAGGGCCAATGTATATACTATTTGGGCACATGGACCCTTAGGGTGTAGACCCCAGGTGCATGAACTTTAGATGTCACGAAAAAACCGTTGATTCTGGGCACCATGGTTGCTGCTCGTCGCTAGGAATCCAAGCCTAGACCCTCCAGCCGAAACTCCAACACCTCAAGGCCACATGGGTAGTTCTCTAAATTAGGGTCCCTTTTAGGGTCCTTTTTATAAGGGTGCCGTACTATATTGGGGACCCAAAAAGGGACCCTAATTTACAGAACTACCCACATGAATTGTGCGGTTCAGGGCTTACCAGTTTACCTTACATGCCAGAACCCCAAATCCCTATACATACTACAAGTGCCCCATAGTCACCATAGTCGATATGTCAGAAAGTTGGAAGGTGACTATCCCCATGCCATGCCCTGAAGCACTAATCACCCCCTAAGGGTCCATGTACCCAAATAGTATATACTTTGGCCCCAAAGTGACTATATAGGGACTACTTTAGGGCCAAAGTATATACTATTTGGGCACATGGACCCTTAGGGACCCTAACCCAAGTTTCAACTTTCTGGGGTTCGGCGTAGACCCGAAGGTGGACCCGCTGAACAGCTCCGACGGCTTTATTCGCTGCACCACGACCGAGCGGCAGGACGGCATCAAAGCACCTGCTACGAAGCTTTGGCTCTCAGGCGCGTTGAGCTGCAAAGGTTACTAGGGTTCGCGGTCTAGGGTTGTAGGGTTTAGGGTTATAGGGTTTAGGGTTTAGTGCTTGGGACTTGGGATTTGGAGAGTTTAGGGTTTCGGATTTGGGATTTAGAGTTTAGGGTTTCGGATTTGGCGTTCAGGGTTTTGGGTTGCTCTGGGTGTTTCTCAAGAATCTCGTTCAGTCTGCACCAGTCTAAAACAGAACATTGTTATCTTGATTCAAGGTGCCTTGCAGCATGTCTATCTTGGTGATGTTTGTGCGGACGTTTGTTGCAATGCAGGGTGTCTCGTGCCTGGATTTGGGGTTTGGACGTATTTTCATTGAGGTCAAGAAATTTATGGACATCATCGTGGAATGTGTGTACTAACCAACCTGCTTGTATTGACGCATCTGGGCTTCCATTGCTGCTGCTGCTGCTGCTGCTGCTGCTGCTGCTGCTGCTGCTCCCATCTGCGCTACTACATCTGCGACGTAGACCAACACAGCATATTGCCAATGTTGTTGTTGATGATGGTGATGATCTGCTCATCTCTCAACATCATTACTATCAGCATCTGTTGAGTGCACTCGTCATCGTTTCCGCACCGGCAGTACAAGGCCAATCGTCATCCGATTCCTCGCTCCATCATCACCATAGTAATCACCATGACCATCAGCACCACCACCTTCATCAGCATCATCATCATCACCATCATCCTCCTCCTCAATATCATCCTCATGCCATGCAGCAATGTCATCTTCCTCATCATGCTGACAATCCTGAGTCACAGTTCCAAGACGAGTCGACACCCAAGACCCGCTACTGCTGAACCACTGAAAAGCAGGTCGCGGCTTTGCACTTACTCCGTCTGCGTCGGAAGTGGCCATTTTCCGTTATGTGGATCGCTGGAGCGACGTCCGCAGTTTCCCGGCTCTGAAACTTCAGGACCAGGCCCTTAATTCTGAAAATAGGGGCCTTAATAAATAATTAGTTTCGTTACCGCGTTTTGTAGGGATGGGACGAGAGACAGTCTTATACCTACTATCCAACTGTTCACTGCATGCAGGTTGGACTGCATCGAGGAAACCACAATGCTGAACGCTTGGTTTTGCGTTTCGAAGTTGCAGCAATAGTTCAATGTCAGAGGCAGTTCTGCTTGAACTCCAAGCTGTGAGTTTCACGCTCCGGAACACTTTAACCCTTCATCCCTACAGTAAGCCTTCAAGATCCAAAGACCAGATCCGACGTCCTGATTTTGAGGCACTAGTCGACGAAACTCAAGCTTAAGCCATAAGTTCCAAGCAAACTCATCATCATTCCATGCACACATACATTCGCGCATGTGTGCATATGTACAGACATACATACACATACATGTGTATGTATATATATATATATATATATACATACATGTGTATATACACACTATGGATATGTACTTAGTATACAACCCAAACGTATAAGCTCAAAGCCCTGACAAAGGCTGGTTGGAGTCAGAGCCGCCCGTGGATGGCGACAGCGTCATCGTCCCGGAGGGTCAGGCCATCATGCCTCTTTGAGACGTTTAGTCTGGCGCCTTAGCTTTAGGGTTTATGAGTTGAGGGTTTAGGGTTTAGGGTTTATGAGTTGAGGGTTTGGGGTTTGGGGGGCTGAGGTTTTATGGCTTAAGTTTAGGACTCGGGCCGAGGGCTTAACGTGTTGGGGTAGAGTTAGGATTCTGGCCCAGGGGCCCAAAAGCATCAAGAAAGAACGATGGTATTGGGGGGGAATACAATATGCAGGGTTTGCAAACCGTATGGATACTACAGTATGTGACCCTGCTTAAGTATGCGTCTTAGTCTTAGTTATGATGGCCCCTGGAGTGGAACGCTCGATTTTGCTTCCCCATCTGCCGTAACTGCCCTGCAACTTTTGGCCGTAGACGATTAACGTAGACGTCTGAATAATTGGCAAGAGTATGGCCTGGCAATCTCAAAACAGTTCTGCAGTATAATATGCCCCGAGCCTAAATACTGAAGCCGAAAACGGCCTGAAAATCGCAAACCCGAAAACCTTTACCCATAAATCCTAGCGCAAGTCAGAGCCTCTACACCTGAGGCTCCAAATCTTCGAGGCAGGACCTTCAACACAGAACTGATACAGAGGAAAAAATGAATCGCTAGTACAGCACAACCCCTGCCTAACGCCTGTGTAGTTATACTATACAAGTTACCCCCTCATTCTCATTACTGTTGCACCTATATTATTCGGGCACTTGGGTGGGGGGGTTTTGGAACTTCGGCGCAGGGGTTCAGGGTTTAGGCTCAGGTTCCTGAGCTCCTGGATGTGTGATGGTTTGGGGTTTAGGTTCTTGGGTGGTGTGTGATAACCAAGGGATCAGAGGAGGGACCCTGAAAGGGACCCTTGGGATTATATAGGGGCTTCATGAGACTATGTAAGGGGTATATAAGGGCTAAAAAGGGTATTTGGACTAGGGGTCCCTCCTACTGTCCCTAGTAGTCGCTGTGTTGTTAAGTATTCAGGGGAGCTTAGATCTTTCGAGTTAGAGCCCAGGGAGCCCTAAGCACCCAGCCGAGGCTGGATCAAGACTCGCCAAAGCTGTTCTTGCTGATGATCAGCAGCTCGACGCCAGACCCTAACCCCCCCCTAAACCCTAAACCCTAAATCCTAAGCCCTGAAATCATCAGGAACTGGGACTTAGCTTGAGGTATCTTCATCGCCGAGGATTGCTAGGTAACCTGCAGCAAGGTCCTAATATAGGGGCCTAAATCACTACCAATACTATTTTGGGGTTCCCCATTATCATTATACTATACTGGACCCCAAAGCCCTATTCTTTTTTTTGAGGCCCCTATATTATATCATCCTGCCATCATGAGAAGTGTTTCCTTTTCCTGGAGCTGGGGAAGCAGCTGAGGTTCAGGGTCTACGGGGTCCCAGCGCCTGCATCGGACATGTTTGACCCAAAAGGTGCCTAGGGATGGGTTCGACAGGTCAAAGTACCCATAGGCGCCGTAGTAGTTGCTTTTTGGGGTTACCTTATAGGATTCTATATATGAACCCCAAAAAGGAACTTCTTTAGGGCGTGGCCAAGTACAGCCCACGGTCCCTAACCACAGCGATGAATGGGGCAGGGGCGCGAATCTCCTACAAGGACGCAGTCGTCTGTGCAGCAGTCTTGAAACGACGCTCTGGCAGTGGCATGAAGACCCAGTAGCCTCAGTAGCGGCCGCTCCACTCTGCGCGTGGACTGGCCACACACTCGCGAGCCCCTGTACGCAGCGAAATCACTGGTTCAGGGTCTAGCTTTCGGATACGGTTTAGGGCGTCGGTTTACGCAGGGTATAGGGTAGTGGAGATCCAGGTGGCTACTTCGAGTTCGATCGCCGCGATTTGGCATTGACACTGGCCTCAGCTTAGTTCTCCGATTTGTGGGTTCAGGGTTCGGGTTTCAGGCGTCTCCTGGTGTAATTTCTATTGTCTTGTCGATGTTGCTTATGGTCCTACATTCTACAGAATGAACATTCTGAAAGTATGGGATTCAGTTTTGCGTCATCGGTAAAGTCAGCTGCCACTGAAGTTGCTGTTTTCATTGCTGGTTCTGCGTTATCCAGCTGTTCATATTCATTCCCATAGGCCCTAAAGTAATTCCTTTTTTGGGGTTCACATATAGAACCCTAAACCCTAAACCCTAAACCGTAAGGTAACCCCCAAAAAGGAGCTACTATGGGGTTTATGGGTTCAGACATAACATGTCAGCCCCAAACCTGCCCCGCCCTGCCCGGCTCCGCCTTTGCCCTTCTTCTTGCGCTTGATTTAGGGTTTAGGGTTTAGGGTTGACGCTTGCCTTTGCCCTTGCCCTCTCCTTGGCATATAAACGCTGTCGATTGGACTGCTAACGTGTTTTGAAGTCCCTTTCCGGTTTGTGGGTTCCCTTGTGGTCTGAGCTTTTGGAGTCCTTGGGTTCCCTCCGGCTTTGGGCATTCTTGAGGTTGCCTCTCGCTGTTGGGGGGGGCTTCCTCGTTGCGCCGGGGCTCCCACTTCGGGATTTCGGGCTTCACGGGTTGCCGTCCGGCAGTAGTCGCACTTAGCCCTTTTCATTTGATGGGACTTTCTGATTACGAGGCCACTTACCCTAAACCCTAAACCCTAAACCCCTAAACCCCTAAACCCCTAAACCCTAAACCCTAAACCCTAAACCCTAAACCCTAAATGCAAGCCGGACAAGGAATGCGACCTACATCTGGATCGCCGGCGGCAGCTTCATGGTCGGCACAGAGGAGGCCGACCCGACACCCTAAACCCTAAACCCGACACCCTAAACCCTAAACCCTAAACCCCAAGCCCTAAACCCTAAACCCCAAACCCGAAATCCTAAATCCTAAACCCTAAACCCTTTCATCCTAAACCCTAAACCCTAAACCCTAAACCCTAAACCCTCAACCCAAGCCCTTTTTCAGGCTGTCATCGGCTTCAGGGCTCCTGCAAGGCTGCTGTAAGGGTTCCTTCATTAGGAATCTGTAGGGGTTCTGTAGTGGTGTTATAGGCCTCAGCGGTTTAGAGTTCATGGTTCCTTGTAGGGTTGCTACACGGCTATACAGGTTAAAGTTAGGTGTAGAACATGTTCATGGTTTGCAGTTTCTAGAAGGGATCTATGCGAGTCTATATGGGTTGTACGATGTCTCGTGAAATTGACTCGGGATGCGGGTTAGGGGAGTGGGGATGTAGGACCACGGGCTGTAGGTCGTTTTGAGTTTTTTCTTTCTGGGTTTTAGGGCATGCTGCCGTAGGGCTTTAGGTATTGGGTGGTAAGTCAACTTCCTGGCTTCGTGACATGGGAGTTTCCGGAAATTAGTGTACCTTAATTTGGGGTCCTTATAATAAGGATCCTATTATTTGGGGTACTCTATTAGGGACTCCTATTCTCGGAAACCCCACATAAGACTGAGACTGCTGTTGGGGCAGGGCCAGGTTGTCCTAGAGTCTCAGGGTCAAAGTACCTGATAATCCCATGCTCCTGCAATGAGAAACCTGCATTGCTATTGGCCGGTGCTCGCCGAAACGGGAGTACCTATTTGTTGAGGCCTTTGGACTATTAGGCCTACCATCGAGAGTCAAGAAGAGAGAAAGAGAGAGAGAGAGAGAGTGAGTGAGTGAGTGAGTGAGTGAGTGAGTGAGTGAGTGAGTGAGTGGGTGAGTGAGAGCGAGAGTGAGAGTGAGAGTGAGAGCGAGAGCGAGGGAGTGAGTGTGAGTGTGAGTGTGAGTGAGAGTGAGAGCGAGAGTGAGAGTGAGAGCGAGAGTGAGAGTGAGAGCGAGAGCGAGAGCGAGAGCGAGAGCGAGAGAGTGAGTGTGAGTGTGAGTGTGAGTGTGAGTGTGAGTGTGAGTGTGAGTGTGAGTGTGAGTGTGAGTGTGAGTGTGAGTGTGAGTGTGAGAGTGAGAGAGAGGCAGAACTGCGGACCTAGGGAAAGCAAAACCAGAAACATCAGATACGGACAAAGAAAGGCTACGCAGAAAGTAGCAGCAGCAGATACGAAAAAGATAGCAACCAAGAGCCAGGTGCGGGAGGCCAGTCAAGCATAACGATGAGGTCAAAGGGGAACACGAGACCAACAGACGGGAAAGAGGGAGAAAAAGAGCGCGATACACAAGAACAGTAAAAACAACAGGGAGCAGCTTCGCAAAGCATTCGAGGAGTATTCCGACGCACTTGGCACTGCGCTCCCAAAACCCCGGTTAGTCCGGTTTGAGACTCCTAAAGTTAAAGGGTGATACGAAAGCTTTCACCAAAAAGGAACCGAACATCCTAAACCCAAAACCCTCAACCCCAAAACAATAAAACCATAAACTCTAAGCCCCAAAACCCCAAGACCCTAAAAGCCTAATCTCTAAGCCCCAAAACCTTAAAACCCTAAAACCCTAAACCCAAAACCCTAAGCCCCAAAACCCCAAAACCCTAAACCCAAAACCCTAAGCCCCAAAACCCCAAAACCGTAAACCCTAAAACCGTAAACCCTAAGCCCCAAAACCCTAAGCCCCAAAACCCTAAAAGCCCTCAACAGAACCCCAAAACCCTGAAACCCCCTAAGCCTTTAAAACGGAGCTGCAAGACCCCGCAAGGCGCCTTTCTACCACCAAGCGACGATCACGCTGCACGGGGAAGCGCGGACCGCAAAAGTCTGGGTAGTCTTCTGGTACTTAGTTCTCCAAAAACCAACCTTTAGACTTTTTGGGTTTTGATTTCCCTAGCTTCTTGGGGAAGTAAGGGTAGTGTCAGGGCTCCGAGTTTCAGATTTCGCGGTTTCGTGTTCAAGGACTGGGGATGTTATAGGTAAGGGGTTATAGAGTTTAAGAGTCTATGGGGCGTCTTGTTAAGCACCCGGCTCAGGTGTTTGCGGTTTAGGGTTTAGCCTTTATGATGGTGTTTTGGGGTATACTTGCGCCTAATCCAAACCTGAAAGCCAAACTTCCGAGGACCGTTGGGAGACGATTGAGTTGCCAGTTATCGGTTCGAAGATGCTGGCAGTCACGAACTTGGGAGGCCATCTTGGAAAAAGATTGGGTTTAGGGTTTAGGGTAAAATAACCATTGGGTTTAGAGTTTAGGGTTAGGGGTTCTTTGCAACGAAAATCTTGCGAAGTTTTGTGTTTACAGCAGGTTCTGTATGTGGGGCTTCATGGATTTGGATTTAGGAGTTTTGGTGTTTTACATCTCTGGGGCTTCGTACTTAGGGTTTGGGGCACGGTTAGTAGGCCCAAGGGTACATGTACAGAGTAGATATGTCAGGTAGTGTCCAAGAAAAGGAGTCTTGGTAAGTAGATATAGGCATCCTCCTTGACATTTCTGCGTGTAAATTTAGTCAAGACTTACTTCAAGACATGTCAGGATTCGAAGCGCATGAGCCGGTGTAAATGGTGTAAACAATTGCTTGCATCGTTTTCGGGTTATAAACAGCTGTTTGGGGATTTTGGGGTCGAGGGTTAGGACCAGTTTAGGATGGTACAGGGTCCTGACTCGTAAACCTGCACCCTCAATGCTTAAAGCTTCAAACTGTTGAATCTCAAAATCTCGAAGATAAGCCCGAGATTCGCAAATCCCAAAGCCTGGCAGTGCGTCACCTAAACCGCGAATCCTAATCTCAAGCCTTACACCCTATACCATGTCTCTTGCAATTCAGGCCTCGGCACATGTGCGCGTGGGCCAACAAAGGCCGCTTTGCTTGGCCGTAGGGTCAACTGAAAGGATGAAGGGAATAAGTATTTAGGGTTTAGGGTTTAGACACCTGTAGCTATCACTATGCTATCACCCTACAACTATCGACAGCTCAAATGCTCTGAGACGATCACTAAACTCGTTGACCTTGACCGCCAGCCCAAGTCCGGACTTCGAGTCTTTGCGGTACTTTAGGGACAACATACAGATCTTCGTTCCTTGCTTCAGGCTTCTGTTGTGACCTGGGCTTCGTGCAAGCATACTTTGATGTCGCCTACGCCATGCTTACAGTGGGGGTTCCGCCAAGAAAGTGTTCGGTGATGTCGGGGCGGCCAGGGGCCCAAGAAGTATCAGACAATAAGGAACCTCTACAAGAGGCCCTATCTCCCTAGATGTTGGAATCTTTATTTGAATTTAGATGCCCTGGAACAGGACCTTAACCTTAAGCAAATCTCAGAGCAGCGTCGATTCCGAAAAGTGATCAGTAACCCACGGTGTAGCTAAGCTAACTGCCAGGGGCCCTAAACCCTAAACCCTAAAGCAGGCTTCCCGCATCTCCCTACGCCCGACACCGTGGGCAGGTCCTCAGTTTCCGCGTTCATGGAGACCGCGCAGCCCAGTAATTCAGCAATGTAGTACGTGCATGTACCTCTTCCCGCAGTTGAGCTACAGTAATGTGTAATAAGGAGCCTTAATAATTAGAGTAGGGTTTTGGGGCATATTATACCAGAATTATCATGAGGAACCCCCCAAAATAGTATAGGTAGTGATTTAGGCCCTTATATTGTTCATATGTGGGTTAGGGTTACGGTGGGTTCGTTGCAGAACCAAGACTAAAGAGAAGTTTCACCGAGTGCGAAGAGACCCTAAGTAGGAGGATCGTTGGTCCAGGTACCATCCAAAAAGGTGCCTCTACCTTAAGGACGAAATGGACCCTCAAAGGGTTTAAGGTTCATATACCATCTAGGGATTTACAGTATAAGGGTATAGAGCCCCTACTTTTATGGGGTCGTTTGGTCCCTAAGGCAGTTCCTCAAGCTCGACAACACCCAGAGAAGTGTGGAGCAAACCAACCCTAAGGCTCCATGTACCTATATAGTATATACATAGGCCTTAAAGTACCTATAGGAACTCCTTTAAAGGCCTAAGTATATACTATATGTGTACATGGAGCCTTTGGGCAACCTCGCAGGTGCGACTCTCAGCCAGAGGAGATCACTACGTGGAACCCTGTCCCGTCAAGCTCTTCGACTGCAAGCGTTCGAGTGTTGGGTTCAATTCCTTGGGTTTTGTTGGCTTAAGGGGTTTGTGTTTTGGGGTTTAGGGTTTAGGTTCTAGGGGTTTGGGGTTTATGTGTTCGGTTTGGGGTGTAGAGTAGCGTTGCTGGGTTTGTTGACTGGGGTGTAGATCGGCAAGATCATGAAGGTACACAAGGCCAGTGCCTATATGTATCGAAATTCGGAATACTCCCCCTAAACCCCTAAACCCCTAAACCCAAGAACCCCTAGACCCTAAACCCTAAACCCTAAAGACTTTCACACTTTTGGAGTTGGGATTTCCTTCTTCGAACTGAAGGATGTCCTCGGCTGGGGATCCTTGCTGTGGAGACTCCAAGATCTTGCTACGCCCGGGGTTTGGGGTGACGAGGCACATTTAGGATTGAAGCTATAAAGCTTTTGAGGCTTAAAATTTGGGGGTTTAGGGTTTAGGGTTTAAGGCTTAGGCAAGATGCAGAAGATTCGCAAAGTCTCCGTTAGCCATAAACTTAAACCCTAAACCCAAAAATCCCTAAACCCTAAAATCACAAAAATCCCTCAACCTTAAAATCCAAAAAATCCCAAAAATCCTAAAATCACAAAAATCCCTAAACCCAAAAATCCCAAAAATCCAAGAAAGCATTAAAATCCAAAAAAATCCAAAAATCCAAAAAACAAAAAAACCACGAAAAAACCCAAAAGCCCTCAACCCTAGATCCGGCCAGACCGAAGCTCCAAGCTCTTGGTTTTCCGAGGCTGGTGGGGCGGATGGAGATCCATGGCAAGTCCCTGGCCAGAGATGAAGTATCGGATTCAGGGTTCAGGGTTTAGGG
>CAJNDV010034730.1:69699-90713 GCA_905221635.1 Symbiodinium sp. CCMP2456 | reverse complement strand
TCCTTCTGGGGGGTTTAGGGTTTAGGGTCCTGTTACGCTAGAGCTCATATGTTGAAAAGACGTTTCGGCTTAAAGCCCATACAAGATCTGGCCTTGGGGGTTGTTTTGAGTGCTGGTGTTACATGCTGCTGAAGACTATGATGGGGGCTCGAAGCCCTAAACCCTAAACCGTTGATGGGGGCTCGGCCACTTGGCCCTGTTCCTAAGCTTTTCCGTGTAGAGCAGAGTATCAAAGCACCCAGATCCGGAACTTGAGGGTCTGAACAGCACCCTAAACCCCTAAACCCCTAAACCCTGAACCCTAACCCCTAAACCCCTAAACCCTAAACCCCTAAACCCTAAACCCTGAATAGTCAAACGAAAGCTTTGTAGTGTTTCGGAATAAGGGTGCTGGAATTCTTGTTGATGACATAAATCCTGCAATACCTTAAGGACCCTAAACTATGGGAATTATGGTATACTCCTTATGATGGATATTGCAGGATTTATATCATCAACCGTAGCAGTCCTCATGTCCCTGGCTAGACTCATACTGTTATCAGCCCAATAGCGCTGTTCTAATCATGAAGGCGTGGTCTTGAATTTGGCGAAGTCTGGAGTACCGACGGACCCTCGGTTTAGGGTTTAGGGCTTTTTGTGTAACTTATAACCTTAAGACGCCTTGAGAACTTAAATCTGAACCCTGAACCCCTCCACCTCCTATCTTAGTTCCGCCGAGATCACAACTTGGCGGTGCGGCCGCTGCAGCATCCTTTGCTCCTGGGATTCCTTTTACACTTGAAGGATGAGGGAACTCAGGGTAGCCGTGATTATCAGGTGCACGTTCAAATCCTCCGTTAGAGTACAAATGTGCTTACTGGCTAAGTCTTCTGATCCTTTAAGTAGGGGGGTTAGAGGCTTTGTCATAGGGGCGTCTTACACAGTGTCCATAGTTTTAAGGGCTGGCGGCTTTTGGTTTTGTAGGGTTGTGAATTGATCCTAAGCTCTGTGGACTCATGTACTTAAACTAAGGTCTTGGGCCCAATGACCAGACAATCTAAGGCTTTCGGGCTATTGTGAGCTTTAAGCCTTTCAGGAGGTTGTGATAAGTAGGGGCATTCTTTAGTTTTCTACGGGCTTGAAGATTGCATAGAGTCTTGTCGGCGCGTTCGTGGGTTTTGGAGTGGGTTGTAGGCGCGACTACTGCCAGACTATGCTGCTATACTCGCACTACCAGCGTCGACGAAGGCTGCTGGATGATGACATGGATCCTGCTGGTTTCTGGCTGCCGGGTTTCACAGGCATCATCCGGTGAAGGGGGGGGGGGGTTATTGGTGTTTAGGGCTTTAAACCCTAAACCCTAAACCCTTAGCCCTAAACCCTAAACCCTAAACCCTCAACCCAAACCCTAAACCCTAAACCCTAAACCCTAAACCTTGGGCTTGGGAGGACTTCGCAACGTAGACTTTGGGGCGAAAGCTTGGATGTTTCGGGCTGACAGGCACAAAAACCTTCAATCCCGAAGGCGAAACCTGAAAGGAGCCCTAAACCCAGAGGGGAGTTCTACTGAGTTCTGAGCAGTGATTAGGAGCACTATGCCCTTGTAGCGCTATATGACTCCGTCATATTTTCCCAAGATGCTCATTTTCTCTTGTCTTATCCTCAAGGCCCCTGCAGTATGTAATCATGAGGGCTTTTAATATAGGGGCCTTAATAATTAGAATACGGTTTGGGGTATAGTATACTATAGTTATAGTAAGGAACCCCCAAGACCCCAGTCTAGTTATTAAGGCCCCGACATTAACCAAGGGCTCAAGGTCCGGAGGGCTGGAACCCAAGTTCAGCTCGCCGAATATAGGGCCCTTCATGCTCTTCCGGCTCCTTCGTATATGGGACTTTCCGAAAATAGGGGGTCCCTTATTTGGGGGTCCTTATAATAAGGATCCTATTCTTTAGGGTATGATATCAGGGTCCCCTATTTTCGGAAACTCCCATATAACTGCAGCATAGGGTACAAAACCCTAGTCTCACCACTAGGGCTCCTGTAAGGCTGGGCTCTATAAGGCGGGTTTTGGATGATTTTGGGGTTCTGTGGTTGAGGGGGCTCGGTTCGCGGTTTCGTGGGTTTGTGGGCTAAGCCCCAATCCCGGCAAGCTTAATATATATATATATATATATATATATAAAAATAAATAATTAAATATATATATATATATATATATGTATAGAGAGAGCGAGAGAGGCCTGAATAATTACCTTTATTATTTTTGGGAGCTCCTTTTAAACAGTTATAGCAGAATATACCCCCAAACCCTATATTGAAAGACATTCTAACTATTAAGGCCCCTCGCAGGCTGGCACCGCAATAACCTCGCAGCGGGTTGCCACCGCGGATGGCGCGTGCGCAAGATCGCCGGCGTGGCGGGTGGGCAGACGGACCTCGGTGCTGTAAATCTCGCTGCCTTCAGGGGGCCCCATGATTCAAAAAGGGCTGTACAATCGGAGAGAGGGCACCCTTGTGTCTAAGGCAATACCAGGAATTTATGGAGGAACCTTACAAGGGCTTTTGGATGGCGGCATGTTCAGAGGGCAGGGCCGGATAATGGAGATGCTTTATTTGTTTGTATCCCAGAGGATGTAGATGCACTATCGCAAGCCCCTCTTCATGAAGGAATTCAGTCCTGGAGGTCTGCCACTACTACTAATTACTAATGCTTAGGAACACAAAAATTCGGAGAAACCCTACTTTGAGGCTCATGGACCCCCATAGTGAAAGCCCAAACCTTAGCCCCCAAAGCCCAAACCTTCCCCTGGAAAGCCCATAACAGCAATAAGAGCCTTAGGGTAAACCCTAAACCATCCTCCGGGGAGAACCTCCGGTGAAATGCATTGCACTAAGCCCTGCAGCCCTAAGCTAAACCCCAAACTCGAAGGTACTTGGGTTTAGGATAAGCAGTTTGCAGTTGAGATTTTGGGCAGTTGCACCCTTAGGGAGTTGCAGGGTATATTGCTTAAGTAGGTCTAAGCCCTAGACCCCTAAGCCACTAAGCCCTAACCCCTTACTTGGAGGTTCATGGGTAGTTAAAAGTAGGGTTACAAGTAGGGTAATTACAGTTATAACCTATATTAGGGGACTTATAACTCCACTTATAACCACCCATGAACCTCCAAGTAACCCCTTAAACCCCTATAAACCCCTATAAACCCTAAACCCCAAACCCTAAACCCTAAACCCTAACCCCTTAAACCCCTATAAACCCCAGAGACCGAGAGGACCTGACCTTCTTCAACAACTCAGCGCACGCCAGTGGCTTCGGCTGGCACCTGAAGCCGCAGCCTTAGTGCTCCCAGGGCTTTTAGGGTTCAGGGTTTAGGGTTTAGGGTTTAGGGTTAAGGTTTAGGGTGGAGGATGTGGGGTTTAGGGTTTAGGATTTTGGGTCGGGTTTAGGGTCCCCAACAGAAAGTACCCTCAAAGATCCTAAGCCCCAGAAGGTCAAGCCTAAGACTTCTTGCATAGATTCGGCCCCTAAACGAAAGCAGCAGGTAAACAGAAGTCCAATCATGCGGTTTAGGGTTTGGGGTTTAGGGTTTAGGGTTGATCTTGTGCTTCCGATAGGAGGTCCGTAGCCTTTCGCGGCTCAGGGGGTACTACAACCTCTTTATTTATGTTGCTCCCACTAGGATACTAAGACAGTAGCAAGGGTTGTAGGGCTACCCCTTGAAATCGCAATCCCGAACCCACAGGCTCGAACTCGCCGAGAAGCAGGCCCCCAAAACATGTCAAGCCCCTACCCCTAGGCCCCATAGTACCCCTTTTTGGGGGTTACCTTATAGGATTCTATATATGAGCCCCAAAAAGGAACTACTATGGGGCCTATGGGTAGATCCTCAGGATTACCAAGGCACTAAAAGATTGAAAATCCTAGAAGAGTCCAGGCCCTCAACCCCAAACCCTAAGCTCTAAGCCCTAAGCCCTAAACCCAAAACCAAACTGAAAACCCTAAATCCTTGGAAAGCTTCCAGGCCACCGCATGCACCGCCCACGCTGAACGTCTTTCAGAACTTCACCGCTTTCCGGCATCTCGGCTTTTCTTCGAGTCGTGTTTTGTTGGTGTGTTTTGTGGTCCTCACAGGTGTCCATGGGAGTTCATGTTGATTCAGATGGCTTGGCTTTGTCGGGGTTTCTAAGATTGCACAAGGCTTTCCGGAAGTGTGGGGTTCGGGGACTGGGTGCCGAGCTGCCTTTTTCTCCAGATCTTGGTAGCTGGGGATTTGTAAAGAGCCTCACGACGATGGCGACTAGCTTGTCCCGGTATTGGGCTGTGCTTCGGGCTATGGGTTTTGGCATTTGGGGTTGGCGGGGGGGGGACGGGCAGTTGGATGAGGAACGCCGCATCATGCTTTTGACAGGTTCTCTATTGTAGTAGGGCGTTATCGCTCCAAGGAAGCACAGACTTAAATGGTGAGGCTTTCGGGCCGAAAGGCCATGCCATGCAAGGATGGTGGGTTGATCTGAGCTCGAGGGTAGGGTTTGATATGTTCAGCCCGCAACAAGGTATCCAGGTGCAGACTTCCCAATATGTCGGCACTGGCCTTTTCATTGCATTCTGAAGTCGTTCCTCCGCTAAGGGGTCCGCAGTCGCAGTTCCAACTCTTACTGCTGTCATTATTCCGGCAACTGTCTGACATCCGTGCCTTTCCTTCGTGAGTTGCCCAAACCATGCACGGATTAAGTGCTTGTCTGTAGTAGTTCGACTGACTAACCGCCCAATCCTAAAACCCGAAGCCCGCAACCCTCAACCCTCGCAAGGTGTGACACCGGCATGTTCTACTACGGAACCGGTAACATCCTGCACGATGACCACCGCTTCATCGAGTGCGGCACGGGCCACTTCATGAACCACCTCAGCCACGTGCTGATCATTAGCAACAGCTTGGCTTTGGGCTTCTGGTTTGGAACCCTCGGCCCTGAACCTAATACAGGGGTCTAAGAATTTACCAATCTACTTTGGCGTTCTTTGTTATAGTTATAGTACAATATACCCCCCCCCCCCCAACTCTATTCTAATTATGTAGGCCCCTTCTTTCACCTGCCATTTTCGACCGCCATAAGCACTAAATCCTAAACCCCAAGCCCTAAACCCTAAACCCTTAACCCTAATCCTACGCTTTGGACCCCTTGGATCCTGAAACGTTGGAATTCACACCGAGAACGCTGAGCCCTAACTCTTTAGACCCGAAGGCACTGGTTGAGGGTTTAGGGTTGAGGGTTTCGGGTTGAGGGTTTAGGGTTCAGGGTTGAGGGTTTAGGGTTCAGGGTTGAGGGTTTAGGTTTAGGGTGTGCAAACTCAGGTCTGCTTGACAGGTCGGATCGGACTGCATGATGAATCCCCCGGGGCTTGGAGTTTAGGGGTCGTGCAGCTCTGAACTGTCATGCAATATCCAGTCGACAAGTCGGAACCCTAAACCCTGAACTCCTGTCATGTTTTCCCTCTCAACTCAAGACATTAAGCCTTCATTAAGCGCAAGACCACCAACACTTGGCTCCCCATCCTTTCCAACGAAAGTCAGCTACCAGATGTCGGGCTGCGTGCCTCCTCTAAGTCGCAAAGCCCCCTCCCCCCCTCCGCCCAAAAACAAAAAACAAATACATCAAATGAAACTTGGTGCGAAACCCTCTGGGGCTCTGAAAAGTCTCCAGAAGCTCTGAGACTACGCCTCGCTTAAGGGCAGCTCCCAACCATTGCCTCTCCCAAGCGTGCCACTACGAATTACTATAGTGCTCATGAACACAAAAACCTGAAACCCTAAACCCGAAACCCCCAAACCCTCCGTAAAGCCCCATGCCCTAAGTTTTCCATGGAGCCCAAACTTCTCCATACAAAACCTATACCGACCCGAGACCCTAAACCCTGAACCCTAAAGCCCCTACACACCCTGAAGGCCCCCAGGTAATCAGCCACATACGCCACTAAGGCCTGAACCTGCAGAGTAGCCCACCAAAGAACCACAGAAGTACTCTAAAGCGTTGAGGGTTTAGGAGTTTAGGGTTTTTGACAAAAAGAAGGCCAACACTTGCAGGCCTTGCTTCCTTTAGGGTAAAACCTACAAGCGAACCTCAGCAAAGACGTGGAACCAGAGATCCTCAGGTAATGGGCTGCATACTCCTCCATTCTACCACAATCTCGTTCTTGTCGGCAACATCGCTCCAGAAGCTACGACTGCCAGGAGCACTCCAGGGTTTAGGCTAGGGCTTGGGGTTTAGGGTTTAGGGCTCAGGGCCTAGGGTGGTTTAGCTTTGGGGTTTAATGGGTTCTAGGGTGTAGGTTTTGAGGGGCTCTGCAGTAGCACCCTTGAGCCAAAAGCAAAGGATGGCCCATGAAACTGAGCAGGTTTCTGGTTTTGGTGTCCAGGCTTGAGACGTCGGGTCTGCTATAGACACCGTCAAAAAACACCACCTTTTGGGGGGTTCCTTAGTATAGTATAGTTACAGTATAAGAGAATATCATAGACCCCAAAATACCCTGTTCGAATTTTCAAGGCCCTAAACCCTAAACGCTAAACCCTGACCCCGAGACCCCCCAAAAGCAACCCTGTTCTAGTTTTTGTTTGAAGGCCCCAAACCCTAAACCCTAAACCCTGAACCCTGCCCGCCCCCAATAAAACCCTGTTCTCGCTTTTAAGGCCCTAAATCCCAAAACCCTAAACCTTAAACCCTGAACCCTAAGCCCTGCACCCCCAAAAAGCTCCGTTTTCAGGCCCTAAACCCCAAGACCCTAAACCCGCAACCCTAAACCCTAAACCCTGAACCCCTAAAAACCTTGTTCCCGTTTTTAGTTAGGGCCCTAAACCCAACCCCAAACCCCCTCAACCCTAAACCCTGGACCCTGAACCCTGAACCCTAAACCCTAAACCCTAAACCCTAAACCCTGAACCCTAGACCCCGCCCAAAAGAAGCCCTGTTGTCGTTGTTAAGGCCCCTTGGGGTAGATCATCTCTGGAGCTTGGCTTCGGGGTCTTGGTTTTAGGTTTTTAAGGCTTGAGGGTTTTAGGGTTTAGGGCTTTAGGGCTTTAGGGCTTTAGGTTTTAGGGTTCAGGGCTTTAGGTTTTAGGGCTTTAGGGTTTTAGGGTTTTCGGGCATTAGGGCTTTAGGGCTTTAGGGCTTTAGGGCATTAGGGCTTTAGGTTTTAGGGTTCAGGGCTTTAGGGCTTTAGGGCTTTAGGGTTTTAGGGTTTTCGGCTATTAGGGCTTTAGGACTTTAGGGCTTTAGGGTTTTAGGGCTTTAGGGTATTAGGGTCTGGGGTTTTAGGGTTTAGGGTTTAGGGTTTTAGGGTTCGGGGTCGTGGTCTTAGGGTTTAGTGTGTAGGGCTTTAGGGTATTAGGGTGTAGGGTTTTAGGGTGTAGGGTTTTAGGGTGTAGGGTTTAGGGTTTAGGTTTTAGGGTTTAGGGTTTAGGGTTTTAGGGTGTAGGGATTTAGGGTATTAGGGTTTAGGGTTTAGGGTTTCAGGGTTTGGGGTTTTAGGGTTTAGGGGTTTAGGGTGTAGGGTCTCAGGGTGTAGGGTTTAGGGTTTTAGGTGTTGGGGTCCAAGGCTGGCTTGTTTGCCAAGAAGTCCAGGTCTTTGGTTTCAGGTCCACCTGAAACAGGATCAGGGCAACTAGTGAGTTGAGTCAATATAGGGGCCTTAATAAATACCTATACATTTTGGGGGTTCCATGTTATAAGTATAGTAGGTTATACTCCGAAACCTTATTTTAATTATTGAGGCTCCTGTATTACAAGCTGAAGCCGTTCAACCCTGAAGCCACGGGGACTTGGCAAGCGGGGATAGCTGGCCTCGCCATTTTAGAAACCTATAACCTTGCTTGCGAAGTCGCCTGGTACCAAAAGTATAATAAATATAAACACAATAATAGCAGAAATAGTATGAATGCTAGACTAATAATCATGACAAGAAAATAGTGGTATCAAAGCAGCACTAATCATAACGATCATCAGCAGCTTCATATTCTAGGGTTTTGGGGGTTGAGGGTTTCGAACCTAATGGCTGCAACTGGCAGGAGCGGTTTGGGCATCAGGGGCCCGAAAGACAACGAGCACCTAGACCAGCTTTGAGGGAGAGCTTGAGTGTTTTGTGTGGCAGTGTTGGTGTGGAGTTTGTGGCCCCTGGGTTCCGACTAGTCCGGGACGTTAGTTCAGGCATGTGAAGGTAGACTCTGAAGGGATTGTCGTGTAACCTGTGCATAGGCATGAGGCTTCAGGGTCTTGTGTGGTATTGTTCTCTTTTCTGTTGCGGTCAGGTGGCGTAACAGTCTAGGCCTTGTTCAAAGGTGATCTAAGGAGGGCACCGATTAGGGTCCTGATGAAGGAACCACGTCTGCTAGTATCATAGTATCCCGCGTCCCCTTGTATGGTCCCTACATGCATTAGACCCAGAAGCCCTAAACCCTAAAACCTAAACCCCAGAACCCAATTAAACCCTAAACCCTAAAAGTTAAACCCTCAACCCTAAACCCTAAAACCTAAACCCTAATCCCCAAAACCTAAACCCTAAACCCTACAATCTAAAGCTTTCATAGAAACCGTGTTCCAAGCATCGAGGCCCCACGTCATGTTATCCCTGGATTCGACCACGGGCTTCTGAAACTCCTTCGCGGGAGGGCTTCCAACAACCGCCTAGGGGCCTTAATATTTCGAATAGGGTTTTGGGTTCCTTTAAAGGGTTCCTTAAAGGGTCTTTAAAGGCTGCTGTGAGGGTTTGGGGCCTTCATAATTCGAATAGGGGAATCGCCAAAACCCTATTCTAATTTTTAAGGCCCCTATATTAGTATAAGTATAGGGGCCTCAGGCGAAATATGAGTATTCCTTAGGGCTTCTTGCTTCAGGTTTTGTATTTCATACCCCAGAAACTTGTTCCGTATATCTGAGCCTCTATTTACGGCCCTCTGTTTCAACCTTAGTATTTTTTTACCTCAAAAACCTATTCTAATTATTGAAGCCTCAGTACCGAAAACGCGAAATTAGGAGTCTCCTGCCCGATCATGTATCTTAAGGAGAGCATTGCGCGTAACGCCCAGCCAGAAGCCTTGAGGTGTAGGGATAGGGTTTAGGGTTTAGGGTTTAGGGTTTAGGGTTTAGGGTTTAGGATATCTATTATAGGAGCGTTAAAATAACTACCAATGCTATTTTGGGGGATCCCTATTACAATTGTAGTATAGTATACCCCAAAACCCTATTGTAATTATTAAGGCCCCTATATATGCTGCTCTGGTTCAGATACCATCGAATAGCAACATGGCTAGTTTTTTGCGTACTACTGCACATGCAGGAGCCCTTCCGTATCCCAGAAACCATAGGGACATTAGTAAATGATGCCAACATTCCTCATGTTGGTTAAAGTATGATGCAGGCCAAAACCCAGGTTTGGTTTTGCAAGCACCTACATTGCATCAGAGGTGTTAGACTCTCCGAAATTAACCGCTTCGAGTGGATCCAACTCAAGGTATAGCCACGGGTCCTATCGACAGTTGAAACAGACTCCGCACCTTTAGCCGTAAACCCTAAATCCTAAACCTTAACCCTAAACCCTTAACCCTAAACCCTTAAACCCTTAAACCCTGAACCCTAAACTTTGGAGCAAGGTACTTTTACGTCTCCGGCCTCACGGTGATAAACTACTTCGAGTCGCCCGTGCTCAGAGGCCGGATTCCAACCATGGAGTGGGCGTCTGGGTGTTTCGTTTAGGGGTCAGGGGAGCGGGTTCAGGGTTTCAGCAAGATACCCGAAATCCTGGATGAACCCAACATAGCCTGAGCGTAAGATCTCAACCCTAACTAAACCTGCAAGTCTGAACCTGATACCCTGGCGCACCAAACCTCTGCGACTCTGACAGGCACGAACATGGCCTTTTCAGTTCAAGCGTTCAGTACCCTCCACCTTTGATGGGGAAGTGGGCAAGCAACACTGCAATAAGCAGAACACATCATCCAATGATCTCTCCGACAACGTCGCTTGTTCAACAGTCCCGCACTCTACAACTCGCGACAAGCAAGGGCAGGGTCTAAGACTTGACCTGTGTAGTTCCGCTTAGAGCAGTACGGATGCCTTCAATGTATAGTGTCATAAGTCATAATCTTATTACTTTAGTAAGATTTGGCTCCACTTATCAAGATTCGAAAGTGTAGGGTCGCCACAGGCCCACAAACCCCCAAGTCTCGTCGCATGCTCCAAAACGGGAGCCGAAGTCGGCATCTTGCACGGTTAGAGTTTGGGTCTGAGGTTTACCCTAAGGCTCTTATTGCTGTTATGGGCTTTCTAGGGCAAGGTTTGGGCTTTGGGGGCTAAGGTTTGGGCTTTCACTATGGGGGTCCATGAGCCTCAGGGTAGGCTTTGATACTGTTGATGATGTAAACCCTGCATGACCCTAAGGACCCTAGACTGTGGAAGTTAATTATTCTAGTTTCCTTCTTACGAGTAATGTAGGGTTTATATCATCAACAGTAGTATTCTGTGTTTGGGTTTTAGGGTTGTTTGGCGTTCAGCTTTAGGTTTTAACATCCTCCTCGCCAAACCTACGTAGAAAAAGCAATCGGGGAACAGGCCTTGATAATTAGAACAGGGCTTCGGGTGCATGTTCTAGTAGAATTTGCTAAGGAGTCCCTGCGGAGTATTCTTGCTGTCGACCTCCTTTTGTTGCCTTACAATGCTGCAATTCGAATCCCTAAATCTAACATCCAGAACCCCTAGCTCGTTCCCTCAAAGGCTGAAGCCGTAAACCCCCAAAAGGCTGCTTCGAGACGACCTGCACCATGCGCTTTGAGAGAGCCACGTGTCTTGGCTCTCTGCACAGAAATCCCTAAGGGTCCATGTACCCAAATAGTATATACTTTGGCTGGCCTTAAAGTAGTCCCTATAGAGGTACTTTGGGGCCAAAGTATGTACGAATTGGGTACATGGACCCTTAGGGAATGTGCGTCTACAGGTTTCCTTAAACACATGAACCCTAGCCCCTAAAACCCTAAACCCCAAACCCCTAGACCCTATATCATACCCTAAATGCCCTAGGCCCTAGAACCTAAATCAACCCTAAGCCCTAAACCGCCCTCCACCCCTAGGTTGATGATATGAATCCTGCATTACCCATAATAAGGAATATACCATAACTCCCATAGTTTAGGGTTTAGGGTTTAGGTTGCCCATAGTAAGGAATATACCATAACTCCCATAGTTTAGGGTTAAGGGTTTAGGGTTTAGGTTACCCATAGCAAGGAATATACCATGATTCCTAGAGTTTAGTCTTTAGGGTTTAGGAAGGAATATACCATGACTCCCATAGGTTAGGGTCCTTTTTTTGGTCATGCAGCCTTTCTGCCATCAACAGCAGAGGCCTAGCCTTCTTGGATCCATACCCTAAACACTAAACCCTAAACCCTAAACCCTAAACCCTAAACCCTAAACCCTAAACCCTAAACCCTAAACCCCAACACCCTGAAACCGAAGCCTCAGCTCCGAAGTTCGAGAACCCAGTGCTCTGCCCATAGGCCCCATAGTAGTTCCTTTTTGGGGTTACCTTATAGGGTTTAGGGTTTAGGGTTTAGGGTTTAGGGTTTAGGGTTTAGGGTTTAGGGTTCTATATATGAACCCCCAAAGGTAGGCCTTTGGGACATTTTTTATATGTTCCCTTATTGGGCTCAAGAGGATCTTATTTAGGAATATTTTTCGGAGGCTTCGAGGGGCCAACCTAGTATAGAAGCTTAAATCATTGCCAATAATACTGTTCGGGTTTAGGGTTTAGGGTTGAATCGTTACCAAAACTACCCTTACCAATACTGCTTCCAGGGTTTAGGGTTTAGGGTTTAGGGTCGAGTAGTTACCAGTATTACTTTCCGAATTTAGGGTTTCTGTTTAGAGTTTAGGGTTTAGGGTTGAATAATTACAAATTTTTCTGTTAGGGCTTTTGGCTATAATCGCCCAAAGCCCTATTCTAGTTATTAAGGCCCCTACATTAGAACCCTTGTTCAGACATCTTACATCAGACAGCACGAAATCCCCAGACCTCCCGAATCCAGAGGGTTGGTTTTACTGCCATGATGGAACTAAGTCCCAAAAAAAGACCACCCCAAATATGGTTTTGGGGACCTTTTTCCATCATAGTAGCATATATGGACCCTCTGGGGAAAAAACCCTAAAATCGAACCCCTGAACCCCGGAGCCGAGCCCCGAAGTTCTGAAAATACACCCGAAACCTAAAGGGTTTAGGGTTTCGGGTTTCGGGCCAAACAAGCCCTCAGCCCAAGACCCTATAGATCCTTAACCCAAAGCCCTCTAAAGTTTTCAGACCGGAGGTGGTGGAACTCCACGCAGCGCACCTGGAGCACTCCGCGCCAGTCTGGGAGACTGGGATCTAAGAGGTTTCTATTTGCTCTTTCGGTTTGGGCGTTTTAGGCTTTCAGGTTTACGCGTTTACAGTTGTAGGCCTGGGGCTTCGGGTTTAGGCTTGTCGGGCTTGATTATGCTGTACAGTTTCAGGCCTTGGTATGCTTTGGTTTTGGGCTTTCAGGACGACGCGCTTAGAGTTGCACGCCCTCGATTATAAAAATTAGGTTTTGGAAGTTTACGGATTTAGAGTTGTGGGCCTTCACTATTGGCATTTGGCATTTTAAGGCTGTAGTGGATTTACTTCGGTCGGGCTTCACACGATTGCATTGCAGTATCGTGCCTGAGGGTTTAGGGTGGCATGCTGTTGAGCTTTGGGGTCTTGCGGGGTTCCGAGTTTCGGGTTTTACGGAAGTTGAAACTGCCCCAGTTGCTGATGTTTTCCTGCATGAATTTCCACTCCGTCAAGGCCACTGTTTACCAATACCACCGTCTGACCGTGGACACTTCTATCTAAACCCTACCCCGCCACACCCCCAAGCCCTAAGCCTGAAGTCAAACCCCAAACCAAGTTCACCCTTAAGCTTCAATTCCCTCAAGCCCAACATGCTGTACTCCAGAAGCCAAAAAAGCAACCCTTAACCCTTGTTGGAAGCCTAAATGATGAGCAGCAGTATTCCTTAGTTCTTTGTTGTAATTATACGAGAATGTACCTGAGAACACCTTATTCCAGCTAATGTAGGGGCCTAAATATTACCTATACTATTTTTTTTGGGGGGGTCCTTATTGTAATCATAGTATAATGGACACCAAAACCCTATTCATTATTAAGGCCCCTACAGTATTGAGGCCCGTATCTTCACCGCTTATTATGCCTTAACCGCATTGAAAAGCCAAAGGATATTCTGGGACCTCGATGGCTCCCTTACGGGGTATCCCAATGGCTTCGTGTCCCTGGACTACGAATACAACCATTTCCCAGGCCGAGCTACCGAAATTCCATGGTCGGTTTAGGCCTTCGTAGGTTTCTGGATTCAGGTTTGAGGATTTCGGTACATAGTACAGACTGTGGCCGTAAGTAGTCCCTGTATAGGTTCGTTGGGGCGAAAGTCTATACTATTTGGGTACATGGACACTTAGCCTTTGGGTAAGGTCATGTCTTAACCTTTGCAAGGAGTGATTGGTGTTATGAGGGTGTTAATTCCGGAACACTGTTTGAGTTACTTACCATATTGCTGAGCCATCTCTTCTGTTGTACTGTCTGTGTCCCTATGACGAAAGTTTAGCAGCTACAGCTTGTCTGAGCTGTGCATGGAGGTCTCTGTCACCATTCAGACGAGCATGGAAATGGCCTTGTGTGCGGTGCTGCAGATGGATCTGTGCGGGTGAGCAACTTGTCAATGGTCTTGCGGTGCAGGCTGGAGGTTACGTTGACGGGATAAGATAGGGGCCTAAATAATTACCAATACCATTTGGGGGATTCCTCCTAATAAATATAGTATAATGGTCCCCAAACCCTATTCTTTTTCGTAAGGCCCCTACAGTATACCGTATAACCATGGGGTCATGACTGAAGCTGCTTTGCAAATATTGGCCTGCTTAGGCTTCAGGACATTATCAGCGAGCGGACGCAGGCAGAGATAAATTCAGATGGGAGTTTCAACAGACACGACCCTTTCTTATGGCTTCTGGTTGAATAGCGAGGCGCATAGTATTGGTTCCTGAAGGAATGAGTTTGGAGGTCTAATTAGTCAGCCACGCTCTCCCATGTCAGTCCCTCTCAGAATCGTAGTGGAATACTTCCCGGAAGCCAGATTCGGAAGAACGAGGTCCCTAACTATACCGAAACCCCCCACCTCTTGTAGCAACTCACACACATAGAGCTCCTTTTCAAGAATTGTAAGGCCCTGCTACTTGGAGGTTCATGGGTAGCTATAAGTACCCTACTATAGGTTATAACTATAGTTACCTTACTTTAGACCCCTTATAGATCCCTTATAGAACCCTCTTGTAGATCCCTTAAAGGAGCCTTATAACTACCCAAGTATCTATGAGGAATCGGGCCCGGGGTTTTCGCAATACTCCATCCAGTGCCCCGACCGCTACAGGAGGACCCGACAGGGCAAAACGACTGGGCTGAGTCAAGCTTCCGGGCTTTGGGTTCTTAGGCTAAGATAGGGGCCTAAAGAATTACCAATACTACTTGTTTTTTTTGGGGGTTCCTTATTATAGTTATAGTCTAAAATGCCTATTCGAATCATTATGGTTATAGTTTAAAATACCTCAAAAGCCTATTCTAATCATTGAGGCCCCTACGTTACCAACCCTAAGGGTCCATGTGCCCAAACAGTATATACTTTGTTATCTGGAGGAGGGCTCCCAACGCTCTGTCCTTGAAAGGGAGCTTTTCAGCAGCCTCCACCTGAGGCTGGCACCCCAAACCAGGATCCCTAGAGCGAGATAACTTGAACCCCAAGCCCGAAACCCCAAACCCTAAACCCTTAGCCTTAAACCTTCAAGTTGAAATCCAAACCTCAAAACCTTTGAACCTTGAACCTGACTCTCTCTCAATACCCTGTAACCCCAAACCAGAAATTATTCAAGCCCCAAGACCGAAAGCCCTAATTCTTAAACAATACATCGTAAATATTTAAGCCACAGGCACCAACACCCGGAGATGCGAGCCCTGTTTAGGGTTTAGGGTTTAGGGTTTGGGGTTTAGGGTTTAGGTTTATACATGCTAAGCCTTATATAAGCCTTAAGCGTAAGCCCTACAGTCTTCATCCGAAGCCTCAGACCCCAAAGCTGCTGGACAAACGAAGCGGTTTAGAGTTTAGGGTTTAGGGTTTAGGGTTTAGGGTTTAAATTTAGGGTTTAGGGTTTTGGGAAAGCCTTCACCCCAAACCCTGAACGGCCCTAAAGCCTAGACTTAACCCAGGAAGGCTCTTGGTGGACCGCCAAGAGCCATGGCAGCTCGATGGGAAGGACATGTTCGTCCAGACATCTGCAGGCCGGGGTTCAACAGGGCGGCAGAGAGTCAGGGTTAAAGGGTTCGGGGTTTCGGGTTGAGGGCTTAGGATTTAGGGTTTAGGGCTTAGGACATCGGGTGTAGGGTCTAGGATCTCGATGCAGGGCTTCGTGAGCCTTTGAGTGACAGGGCTTGAGAGCGTCTGCAGTTTGAGTTGGATTGGTGTCAGCTACGGGTCTTCTAACAAAAAGCTGCAAGCCCTAGAACCCTAAACCGTCCAAACCAACAGATCTTCGTGCCGGGATCAGACTGCCTCAAGGACTCTGAAAGCTTAGTTTTTTGCTGACGATCTCCGTAGACGGAAGTGTACTTCCAATGGTCACTGCTTTAGGAGGACCCGTAGATTCCCTAGGCCCAAATGAAGCCTGAAACCCTCATCCGCTACATCCGAAAAAGCCCCCAACCCCAAATTACATCTTGAAGCCCTGTAAAGCTCCATAGATATACCCTAAACCCTAACCCCTAAACCCTGTAGATATACGCCTAAATAAGTCCCAGAACTGCCATCCCTAAAGCTCGTCAACCAAGCGTGAGGCTCGCCATAGCTTCAAAAACACAGGAAGTTTTGATTTTAAGGGTCCATTTTAGGGTTTACGGCTTAAGGTTCAGGTTGTAGGGTTTAGGGTTTAGGCCCAAAAAAGTATATACGTTGGTCCCAAAGTATTTATTCTTATATAGGGATTACTTCAAGGACAAAGTACTCTGCAACTTGGGTGTATGGACCTTTGTACCTTTAGGGTTAAGCCTTAAGCCCTAAACCTCGCATCTTCAGAACTCTACAGACCCCAAAACCTGAAGCTAGAAACCGCCAATCCACGAAGCCTCCGCGACAGGTTCTGACCAGGTAGCCTATGACGATCTCAAGCCTCTTGGACGGTGTTGGGTTGCGGGTGTTCGGTTTCGGGTTTGGGTTTTAGGGTTTAGGTTTTTTCGGGTTTGGAGTATTATCGGGTTTAGGGGTTAAGGTTTCGACATAAACGGCTCCTTTGTAGGCTGGGCTCAGTACTAAGGATGCTGCAACAAATTGCGGTCTCTACTCGGGACTTCTTTAGTCTGGAGACTCGTGGGTTTCCGGGTTTGGAGCGAAAGGTCTGAGATGTCCTAAAGTAGTTCCTTTTTGGGGGGTTCATATATAGAATCCTATGAGGTAACCCAAAAAAGGAACTACTATGGGGCCTATGGGTAGATTCTGCACCGTTTTGGGTTTGGCCTCTTTAGCTCGGAGTATTGCAAATAAGAAATGGGGTTTAACAGATACGAGATGCAAGCCGGTGCTGTGCGGATTTACGGCTTTGTGAAATTCTACAGAAGTGCATTTGAGGAGCTGACTTTCAAGGTTGTGTAGGTCCTGAGGTTTGGAGAGAGAGAGAGAGAGACAGAGAGATAGAGATAGAGATGGACATAGAGATAGAGATAGAGATAGAGATAGAGAGCGAGCGAGAGAGAGACAGGGAGAGAGGGAGAACTCGTACGCTGCATATCATGTACAGAGCTCGTTGACGGTTCAATTCGCGTTGGACCTACACTGACAACCCGATTGCGGCGATACAGTAATACATGCCGCTTGGGCGCCGTATCCGCACGCCGCCTGCGATTTCATAAAGTCGATGCTTGATCACTCTGCATGGGCGGCAACAATGTTACACTGTCGCTTCAAAAAGACATGATAATCTATCACGCCGTATGTTCGGACATGTCACTGTGCTTGAAGGAACTGAGTGCCGTTTGTTGGGAAAGCTTTAGACATGACAGGCAGACTTTTAAGTTTGAGGTTGTCCTAAAAAAGAGCTGGATTCGTGTGTGCAGCAATCTCAAATACCTGGTTGAAGCTGTTGCATGAGCAGCTGCAGCTTCGAATCCCCGTGCGTGCCATGTACCTTGTCCATTCCCAAATCGGAACTTGCGTCACGGGTTCTTGAGCTCGTCGAAGTTTCATATTTGGGCGGCTACTCCTGCATGTACGTGATTGTTTGAAGTCTCGCTCCCTGATACCACTACACTATGTATCCCCAAGCCTTATCTTGTCATGCGGCCCCTGGATAGCTGGTTTGGTTGCTGGGGCAGGAACAAGCTCCCAACCACAGAAACTGACGAGACCGCGTCTGTCAAACTGATGAAGCATTTTTTTGCAAGTGGTGCAGAATCGTACACATTGCATCGAATTTAACAAGGTGTAAGCCATAAACCCGCAAAAGCAATTCGATAGGCATTTCAATTTTCCGGTGTATGTTTTTTGCAACATCAAAACCGCTTGCATTGCACACCTCATCAGAGCCTCGAACCGGATTACAGCCCGGCACGCCCGACATGAAATTTGCTGAATAACGGTTGTAACACGGATTTTACTTTGACATTCAGGACCTTATATGTACATATCACTTACATATCATATATAGACAGACGTTGTTCTAACTATAAACCTGGGGTCTACATAGAAGGATTACGTTACATGCTTAAACATACCGAAAGCAATTATTTTGTTCATCGGGTGTCTACCTTACGGACGGAGGTTGGATCGAAGGCTTGCGGTTCACAGGATGGGCGAAACAAAGGCCTTCATAGTGTCCCGAGGATAATCGCCATAGACTGCCTGTTTTTTTTAACGTGGTCCGTTAATTCAGCCCGTAATCTCAAAATCTAAGCTTGGAGTTGGGATTGTTTGGTTCAGACCCGCGATCCTAAACCTTTATCGAGAGCCATGTATGCATGCATGCATTTAGGTATGTATGTATGTATGTATGTATGTATGTCTGTATGTATGTATGTATTCACGTGCACGGCGATGTATGTGTGTTTGCTTGAGTGTGGGTGTATATATTTATATGTATGAACGTATGTATGTGTGCATGTATGCATCCATGCATGACTGTATTCATGCATGTACTTGTTCAGATATGCAAGCACATCACGGGAAGGAAGTTTGTATCTATGTTTTATGTGCTCTCATGTGCTTGTGTACGTCTGTCTGTATGCGCACAGGTACACACACGTGTGTGCATGCATGTGTGTGTGTGTGTGTGTGTGCGTGTGCGTGTGTGTGCATGCCTGTTTGCATGTAATGGGGCATGTTTGCATGCATGCGCGTCTGCCTGTTTACATATATGCATGTATGCATGCATGTACGAACTCTCAAAGGCTTCGCGGTTGGCCCGTGGTGGTCGTGGAGGGGGAAGTCTTTGACCTGAGGCGGGCTTGTGTCGTCTAGTAACAATGCCTTTGAAGGACATCTAAACCCTACTGTAAATTAAACCTTCTCGGACGTTCCGGATATCAGATTCCTGGCTTCAGGGTTCGAAAGGACGAGGTGAATCTTCAGGGCTTAGGGTTGAGCGTCGAGCAGCACAGGGCTGTGGATTAATTTAGTTGTAATTTGTAATGGTGATGAAAGAATCCAGAATATTAAATCTTATGCTTCAGAGCGCCTCGTTATGATGAAGATACTACAACCCTAAAATCGTGTTCGAAGAATTCAGGCCGCTGAGGTATCTTGTTTGTCGACGATTGCATGCCAAATGTGCAATTCCCGAATATGAGGGCTGGCTTTCAAAGGCACTTATAGGGGGGGAGTTACCCATAGGCCCCATAGTAGTTCCTTTTTGGGGTTACCTTATAGGATTCTATATATGAAGCCCTAAAACGAACTACTTTAGGGCCTATGGGTATATGCATCCTTACAGGTTCTGCAACAGTGCCCTTGGTTGTTTTTTGGAGTTGCGAACGTAATGTGGGGGATCCTTTGATAAGGGCTTCCTGTCTAAACACGGTGTCAAATTTTCGGCCAGTGTCCTCGGGAGATGCTTTTCGCTGTCTGAAACTCAGATGTGCCCTTTTAAAATTTGTCAGAGGGAGGATAGGTGAACGTTCGTGTGCGGGACACTCTTTTGTGAGCTGCTTGCAGTGTTCTTGCTTCACAGTTACCAGGAAAGCAGCCTAGCTAGTTTGCAGCCCATGCTCCAGGGACCTATGGTAAGTATAATTATGGCCGAATGCTTGGACATTGCATCCTCGTTTCCCCTCACAGTCGCAACATATTTAAAGTAATGAAGGCCGCATACGGACTCTTTAAAAGATCCTTCTTTGAGGTTGAGTGGTTCCTTTGAGTTTGAGTGGTTCTTGGAGCTATACCATCCCGCATGTAGTGGTTGTCAGAGACTTAGAGTACACGATTTAGGTGCAATAGACGCAGGCACTGATTGTTGGGGGATGAAAGGTGAAGGTCCCCCAGGTAAACCCCCGTCCTCCGGAGACCCTGACAACTCTTTCCGTGAACCAGGACCTATAACTACCCATAGGCCCCATAGTAGTTCCTTTTTGGGGTTACCTTATAGGATTCTATATATGAACCCCAAAAAGGAACTACTTTAGGGTCTATGGGTAAAGAAGTCTTAACCAAGCAAAACCCGAAAATCCCGATGCAGTAATTTAAGGCCGGAAGACCTCGACACCCTGGGTTTAGGGTTTAGGGTTTAGGGTGCATTTTCTGGAGGGTGGACGACCCGAATGACTTCCAGCGGTTGGCGTTCCAGTACTCCATGCGCAACTACGTCGTGGAGGATAGCTTTGTGTTCACTTATACCTATACGTTTCGGGGCAACCGAACCGCAAAATCCCAAACCTCGAAAGCAACAAACTCTGCACAACACCCTCAATCCTAAAGCTGTGACACCCGCATAGAACACCATAAAACCTTGCGCAGGTATCCCTTAACCTTTCGGGGGTTGGGTTTTTTTAGGGTCTAGGGTTGCAGGATAGCCTTTGGATCCTGTAGGATACTGGACAGATGAAGCTGTTCTTAACCCGCAACGTCAAGCTAAGAGTTCAGGCTTAGGGTTTTGGGTTTAGGATTTAGGGTTTAGGATTTAGGCTTAAGGTTAAAAGCTTAGGGTTAAGGGTCGAAGGTTCAGGCACAGGGTTAAACGGTTGGGGTTCTGGGTTGTGGTTTAAATTGCCCCCAAACCACGCACAAAGGGGACGCCGCACCCGAGTCTTGAGTCATAAGGCCGCAGCGAGCCGAAAACCACCCGCAAGAAGCAAAAACCCAAACTTTAAGCTCCAGGATTCTCAGCAAAGCCCCCAAACCCCTGAACCTTCAAGACCAAGTGCCCCAAACCCCTATAAACCTTAAAGACCAAGTGCACCCTCAGAAAGGCTTCGAGGCTTTCAAGCTTAGCAACTCTATGGATTTAGGGATTCGGCATCCTGGCATCTGAGGGTCCAAGTACCCAACAATCATATACCTTAACCTACCAAAACCTACTTTTTTGTAGGGTCCCTCTAAATTCCACATTAGGGTTTAGAATAACAACCTACAAAAAAGTAGGCTTAGGTAGTTTAAGATAGACCCTCCCAAATGCTAAGGTACAAAACTATAGTACAGTGTGGTAGAGAAAAAAAGTTTAGTATAGTCTACTATCCTAAACCCAAGTACCTGATCGTTAGGTCCTTAGGACCCGCTAGGCCCTACGATGGCAATCCCGCAAATCTGTACGTGCGAGCCTGCGCGATCCGTAGCAGATTGCTGCGGTCACCTGAAGTTCAACCCTAAACCCTAAAACCCTAAAACCCTAAACCCTAAACCCCCAAACCCTAAGCCCTAAAGCCCTAAACCCCAAACCCTAAAGCCCCAAACCCCAA
>CAJNDV010034730.1:42381-61763 GCA_905221635.1 Symbiodinium sp. CCMP2456 | reverse complement strand
ACACATACACATACACATACATATTCTATTTAATTATTTAGTTAGTTATTGATTTATTCATTGCTTGTCTCAACATGTAGATAACGTATGTACCCGAGACGGCCGGCATGCATCAGGTTATCGATACCAACGGAAGCTATGAACCTGGTCCAGACACCCCCACAGGCTTCTTGGATTCAGGGTTTCAGGGGTTAGGACCTAAGATATCTTTTGCCTAGCTTCCAAATCCTGAGATCCCGAAACCCTAAACCTTCAAACCCCCAGACCCTAGACCCTAAACCCTTAAACCTTAAAAGCCCTAAACCCCCGACCCTAAGATTCAGGGGTTAGGTTGAGTCAAAGGCATTGCGAGTTCATGCTTAGAAGGCTGAAGGTTTTCGGGTTTGGTATTTGAGGTTTGGCGGGTTTTCGGGCTGCTGTTTCGGGTTTGCAGCTTGTAGTGGTTACATTTATGTAGGGTTTAGGGTTTGGAGCATTTCTGGGCTTCTGGGTTTCGGACTGTGCCGTTAGCTCTTAAGCTTGTGGTATTCGGGGGTTTAGGGGCTAGCAAAGGTACATGGTATAGCGGGGCATGCGATCTCTGCAGAAGTGGCACATGACAGCTTAACCCCAAACCCTGAACCCTAAGCCCCAACCTTCGGCTACGAACCCAAGCCCAAAAGACTTAAACGTACAAGCCTAAACCTGACAGGCGAACAGGCCCCTAAGCCCGAAACAATAAACGACTAGATCCTAAACCCCAAAACCTCTACGGTCCAAACTTTAAACCCTGTCAGCCATAGGGCCTAATGTTTGGAATAAGCACCCGATACCCAACTCCGTTTGTAAGCATTAAAATTGTATTTAGTGACAACAATACGCGCAAATCTTAATAGCAGTTGTAGCATTTGTGAGAGCAATACTACTTGGTATCATCATTTTTCATCATTACCAATACCACGACTAGCTATGTCACCATGCTTTTCATTTTTATTACCTTTGCTGCTTGAATTGTGTTTCTAGCATGGTTATTGCTTTTGTTATCATGATTATCATTGTTGTTATTTTTGTTTTGCGATTGTTCTTATGACTGTTTTTTATGAACAGTGCTAGTGTTATGGCTATGGTTACTGTTATTGTTTGTTTTTGTTAATGCTTTGATTATTATGATAATGTTTCGATTCTCGAATACTATACCACCATTACTATTATGAGCATCATTTGCACTATTATTGTTGGTAATATTGGTATTAGTATTCTTGCTTTTTGTAGTCCTCGTCGTTGCCGTCGTCGTCTGACATGTAATGTTATGCCTTTCGTCTGTATTTCTTTCGTTTATCGCTATGAATCATCAAAAGTCATCTTTCATAGTATTCATGTACTATCATAACCAGAATACTAGCAATAACTATATCAATACTAAGACCTGCCAATCTTAAGCCTAAGCCCTAAACCCTGAGCCCTAACACCTGCCGTTGTTAACTCTTCTTATCTAGGACATTTTCAGGTGGGTAGTTACCGCTATAGGAGCCTTATAGAAGGTCTATATACCGTATAGGAGCCTTATAGAAGCCCTATATACCCTAAACTCGCCACCTGTAGTTTCCTAAACCCTAAACCCTAAACCCTAAACCCTAAACCCTAAACCCTAAACCCTAAACCCTAAACCCTTTCCTTTAATCTTAGCTCCAAGGCCAGCTCCGACAAGAGTTCATCCCCAGGGAATGCCCCGTGCTGGGATGCAAGCGCCCAGGTTCCGCAACCTGGCGAGGGGTTTAGCGTTTAGGGATTTAGGGGTTAAGGGTTTAGGGGTTTAGGGTTTAGGGATTTAGGGATCTAGGGGTTAAGGGTTTAGGGTTTAGGGTTTGGGTTTTAGTTTTAGCGTGCAGTGTCGAGGTTGCGGGGTTGAGGGTTTAGGATGTACGGTTTGGGGCGCGGGGTTTAGGGGTTCGTTTTATAGCAGGGTGTTTTTCGGGCTTTGAGTAGGGTTGCTACAAGGGTTGGTATCAGGGTTGCTATTACTAAGGTCCAGCATTAGAGCGACGACGGCTTAGGCTTTTAGGGTTAGGATTTCGGGAGTTGGGTTTGGGGTCCAGAGCTCGTCTATTGTGTTCAGTGGTCTACTTCTGTACTTTGTTTTTGCTTCTGAGGTCCCGAGTTCCAGTTGTTGTACAAGGTGCCCAAACCCTAAACCCTAAACCCTGAACCCTAAACCCTGAGATTTATGCTGTTCCCTGTGGCTTGTTGGAAGGAAACCGAGGGTTTCGGTGATTTTCAGTTTCAGCGATCCTCCCAAAGCCCTAGACCCTAAAACTTAAGCCCTAGACCCTAAACCCTAAACCCTAAAACTTAAGCCCTAGACCCTAAACCCCAAACCCTAAAACTTAAGCCCTAGACCCTAGACCCTAAACCCCCAAAACTTAAACCGCTGTTATTCCCTGAACCCTCATCCCCATCCTTCTCGTCCCATCTGAGGCAAGGGGGACCATAGCCCTAAAACTTAAAACCCCGAATGCTAATACCAAACTTCCGGTCCTTTAGGGCTTCGGGGTTTAGGGGTTTCGGTTTAGGGGTTTAGGGTTAAGGGCTTAAGGGTTTAGGGTTTAGGAGTTTAGGGTTTAGGGGTTTAGGGCATAGGGGGTTCAGGGTTTAAGGTTTAGGGTTTAATGAGGGGTCTAGGGGTCCGAGGCAGATGGGGACTTCAACAAGATCCGTCGTTGGTCAGATCCCAGCGGATGGCCAGACGGCAGGCTCCTTCCTGAGGGGCCTCTACTTTGAGGTTCATGGGTAGGTAGAAGGTTGCTTTAAGGGTTCTAGTGGGTAACTGGTTCCTTTAAGGGATCTAGACGGGCTCCTTTAAGGGTTCTATAAAGGCTCTGTAAGGGTTCTACTTGGAGGTTCATGGGTAGGTATCAGGTTCCTTTAAGGGTTCTAGAAGGGCTCCTTTAAGGGTTCTATCAGGGCTCTGTAAGAGTTCTACTTTGAGGTTCATGGGTATTTATAGGTGGAGCTATACGCCCCTTAATATAGGCTATATAGTTTATCCTGTTTACAACCCTACTTAAAACTACCCATCGTGTGCTCCAAGGAAAGGTTTCTACGAGGGCTCTATAGGGTTAAGGGTGGATAGAAAATTCGGGTTTAGAGTACCTGGGGTTTAGGGTAGTTCGGGTCTTGGCTAATCTACCAGAGGACGGCACGGTTTAGGGTAGCCTGCATTGTCACCAGCCGTAAACGGCTCTTCTAAAGCATATGTGTGAGGTATGTTCTTAAGCAGTGCATAGAAGGATTTTTACTGTTTAGGGTGGATATAAGGATCCTTGATCTTCCGCCTGCGGGGATGAAGAAAGTAGGGTCCTTCCGATATGTTGTGTATTGGTGGTTGATCAACCCCAAACCCCTGGCCCAAAGTCAACCTAGCCCAGCAGCCATAGCCTTCCTTGCACAGATCATGCATGATCTTTGGGCGCAAGATACCTCAGCATATGAGTCCTCAGAGCGTTTCAGGGTAGAGGGCTCGTACATATGTTGATCCCAGCCCAACTCCTTAACAGACATATGCCAAGACGAGTACGAAAATGGGGAATTCCATGCGTTCATAAGGATCAGACGGGGTTGATAGGTTTCTCAGGGCTTTTTGTTTGAGGGGTTCGGGACGTCTCTGGGAAAAAGGCCCTTACAACATTCTTTAGGATCCCACTCCCACCATTTGGGGCATGAGGCTCCTGGATGATGGTCTGTGCACACTTGGAGGTTCATGGGTAGTTATACGTGGAGTCACAAGTCCCCTAATATGGGTGATAACTATAGTTACCCTACTTATAACCCTACTTATGACTACCCATGAACCTCCAAGCAGCATCCAGATCCAATCTCTGGGGCCGGAAAGCGTCCGCAGATCCACTGTCGTCAACGAGTCAAGCCCGACAGCCCAAAGCAACTTCACAGAATCTGCAACCACCCTTGCACACCCTAAATCTGTATAA
The DNA here is from genome assembly GCA_905221635.1 of Symbiodinium sp. CCMP2456. NCBI lineage: Eukaryota > Dinophyceae > Suessiales > Symbiodiniaceae > Symbiodinium > Symbiodinium sp. CCMP2456. The sequence continues at coordinate 57,798 of CAJNDV010034730.1, read as the reverse complement.
TGTAGGGGCCTGAATAATTGGAATAAGGTTTCGGGGGCTCCTTATTATAATTATAATTATATATATATATATATATATAACATACCCCCCGAACGCTATTCTAAGTACTAAGGCCCCTAAATAAAGCCCCAAAGAGTCCCTAAACCGAAAGACCCTCAAGGCTCATGCGGGAAGCTGATGGAGAGACTTGCGGTTCCCATGCGCCTCAGCCCGATGCACCCAAGCCACCCTAAACCCTAAACCCTAAACCCTAAACCCTAAACCCTAAACCCAAACCTCATTTTTGAACACTGTAGGGGCCTTAATAACTATAGCTATAAGTGCTATAAAAAAAGAGAACCTCTAAACCCTATTCTAATTATGAGGGCCCCCTACATTACACCACCTAGACATGATATTCATAAATGAACAGAGTCAGAATATGAGAGACAAGAAACCCTAAACCCTAAACCCTAAACCCTAAAACAAGAAAGCCCCGGCAGTTGCCAGGCTCCCTGAGGAGATGGACAATGTCGTCCTCCCACCCGAGGACTCCGGGTAAACAAGCCTTGGGCTATACACCCCATACCCGCTTAGATGTAGTATAATCTGGGGCCCGTAATAATTACCCATCCTATTTTAGGGTTTCCTTATTAAAAATTATAGTATGATAGACCCCAAAGCCATATTCGAATGATTAAGGCCCCTACATTCGTCTGGTTTGGCGGTTTACGGCTTAGGGCTTCGGCAGGATGGGGTTTCAGTGCAGGGTTAGGGTTTTGGGTTTTGGTTTAGGGTTCAGGGTTTAGGGTTTAGGGTTTTGGTTTAGGGTTTAGGGTTTTAGGAATGAGGGGTTTGGGGCCACAGTGGAAACCCCCCGAAGCCGCACGGCATGCAGGGAAGAGATCTGGAGAAGCAAACTTAATCGCCCGTTGTTCCCATAATATCTCCCAAGGCCCTTTTTCTACCTACTAAGGCCCCATAGTAGTTCCTTTTTGGGGGTTACCTTATAGGATTCTATATATGAACCCCAAAACAGGAACTACTTTAGGGCCTATGGGTACCTACTGAGGCCCCTTTTTGTTTGACCCTTTTTCCCGAAAGCTTTGAACCCTGAAGCTCCGTGTGGAGCTTCAGAGCAAGGTAGATCCAGAGCTTAGAAGTCGTCCAAGGTTAGTTTTTGTTAAAATATGGGTTTAGGGTTCCTGCAGTTTAGGGTTTTAGGGTTTTAGGGTTTAGGGTTTAGGGCTTTGGAATTGGGATCCCGATGATGGTTCGTGGTCGAGGACTTGGTTTATAAGCAGGAGTCTGTATGGGCAGGCTGACTTACAGCTGTACTTTAGAGCCCCGACATATGTTGGAATTGGGGTAAAAGCCCTGAACCCCAAACCCTAAACCCTAAACCCCAAACCCCAAACCCGAAACCCGAAACTCTTAACAGTACGGTGCTAGTTGGGTTGTAAGTTCCCCGAGGCAAACGTGCAAATATCGACAGCCTTGGAGCTTTTTCGGGCTTTAGCCCCGGAGCCTGATAGAGGTTGAGGACCGATCCTACAGTTTAGGGCTTTAGGGTTTTAGGGTTTAGGGCTTTAGGGTTTTAGGGTTTAGGGTTTAGGGTTTAGGGCTTTAGGGTTTTAGGGTTTAGGGTTCAGGATTTTGAGGTTTAGGATTTTAGGTTTAGGGTTTAGGGTTGGTCCTACGATCCGTGACTGTAAAGAACAGAGTTGATTAATCAGGGCCACATGAGCCCCAAACTTACATCGGAAAAGCTGACTACCCTCAAGCCTTAACAACCTACAGCTAAACCGTACCCATACCTTAACCAACCAAAACCCACTTGTTTGTAGGTTCCTATTATAAACCCTAACAGGGGGTTTATAGGGACCCTAAGTTAAGGTAGCTCCAAACTCCACAGCACAGTCGGCCATGACGGCTGGAGGCCTTCAAACAGACCTGCCGTTCAGCCCTTCGTGAAAGAACCTCATCCACCCACACGCCACGGCAAAAGCCTCGCTCAAAACCCTAAACCCTTATAAACCCCTAAACCCTAAACCCATAAAAAGGACAACGTCCTACTGGACATCGAGACCCCCGTGCTTCATTGGTTGCTCGGCCGGTTGCGCCATAAAGGCTTCGAAGCAAGATCCGCCAAGCCCTTGAGACCTTGATAAGTCCTGGGATCAGGAGCAATCGGAACTCCTGCGGCTTTATGATAAGAGATAAGATGAGCTCACAGAGTTGTTGTTTGTTTTTTCGTTTCAGCCTGGGGGGTTAAAACCAATCTAATTTCTTCTCGGCACGCAGGTTCTCTCCGTAGGGTTCATGCAGTGACATGTGGCATGCAGAACTAGCCACTTTCGCGTGCAAAGAGCGTGCCCCGCTATTGCGGGAGACTGGAGGCGTGGTTGACCGATTTTCCTGCAATGGGGACACCAAGAGTTCTTTGTTCGGAACATCGCCAGGTCTTGCCTGCCACATGTGACCCTGCTGACACTTCCAGCCCACTTTCATAGACTTGTTTACATCTTCTGCCGCCAAGCACTCGCCACCCAGACGCATGGCATGCTCTTGCAGTCGACGCACATCCAGCAGAGATCAGATGAACATTCCCCGCGCAAACTGGGCACCAAGTTCTATGATTCAAGACGTTGTAGGGGCTTGCGTGCCATCTGTGACCTTCGTGGCACTGCCAGATCACTGGCTCCAGCATGTCCTCGTAAGCAGTTGAGAGGCAGCGGCCACCGAGGGAAGAAGCATGCTGCTGCAAGTCCTTCAAGCGCCACTTCTTGCATGTTCGCCACCAGAGTGAGCAAGCAAGGCACCAGCTTCCTTGGCTAAGCGCATGGTTAGGCGAGGCGTCCCATTTGTACCCCAGCTTGCACTGCCAAAAGGACCTTGTTCTGGAGCTGGAGTTGTTGTATTTGCTCTTCGACAGACACCTGCCGCCTGGTGCCCCCGCGAGATCTTGCAGCCGCTGCACAGGGATCCACCGGCTATTTTTGGCACGCTCGGGGCACCAGGTCTTCGTTATTCAGCACACTGTATGGAACAGCATCCGAGGCATGTCCATGTTGGCACAAGTTGGCACCGCCAACGGACTTTCGTTGTACAGTTTCTGTACCAGATGGCCAGGCACTTGCCACTCAGGGCCACGGTGTGCTGGTGCAGTCGATCGAGCATGCTCTGCCGTTTGGCACCCAGGCTTTCCAGTGGTTTAATTGACCTTTCGCCTATCTTCGTATGACTCGTCCTCTGGGCCTCCTCACGAAAATCCTCACCGCCGACCCTGCAAAAGCCTCAGCTGCTGCAAGTCGCGAGGGAGCATGCTTGCCAACAGGCCCCCAAGGATGATGCCAGGTCCATGCTGCTACACTCGGCAGGTGCTTGGCCAAGTCGCGCAAGCATAGTCGTGACAAGCTTTGGTGGGTATGCGAGCCGGGACACAGGTGGGAAGCCTCTGCCAACAACGTGCTGCATGGCAAGTCGTGGTGCCCAGAGTGTGCAGCCATCATCTGGAGCACGGAGGCGGACATCCGCAGCATCCTGGGGACCATCTTCCATCCGGCTCATTTTTTCGTCTTGTTACCCTCCTTTCCTGAAACGCTTGCGCTTGGATGGGCACTGTTTTGACTTGCAGTTAGCCTTCGATCCCGAGAACTACTTCCATTTCGGTGATCCTTCCAATTTCCACGCCAAGCAAGCCAAGGATGCTAGGAAGGTCGAGCTTTGCAGGCATGCCGGGGTGCGACTCGTGATCATCCCACGAAACAACAACAAGACCTTTGTCCTGACAGCCTGCTGCAGTGGTTCGCCTGGGTTCAGATGGCACAGCCCGAGCTGCCTAGCTGACGGCTACCCGAATTCATGGACTGGCTTTTGATAACTCATCCGCTGAAAGAAGTCATCGGATACCCATCTTGATTTCCAGGCGAAGTTGTCGCGGGTAACCTTCATGCTCTGGGCATGCACTCGCAGCCTATGGCAAAGATATTCAGGACAAGTCCACCATGCCACAGTGTTTCGCTGAGGCTTGTTGGTCAAAGAAGCTGAATCTAGGTTTTTCGCTTTGAAGATATGCATCTATAGGTGGCCTGATTAATTGTAATTACTGCGTTTTGCAGTTGTCTCATGCACAGGCCCGCCCGGCACACAGTCATCACACTGCAGGCTCATTGCGTGGAATCGGATCACGAGTCGTCGTGTGGTGTCGCCTTCGTAGTAGGGGTAGCAGTAGTCGTCTTTGTTGTCGTCGTAGTAGCAGTAGTAGTCGTCGCCGCCTGAAACTTCAGGAACTTTTAGATTTAGGATGATTTAGGGTTGGTGTTTTGTGCAACTGTTTGGTTGAATTTCGCTAATATACGGTATTATTGCTTGAGACTGAATGTAGAACCCCCCTGAAACCCTTACAACACCTACTGCACTCTCACAATACCTTTACAAGTCCCAAGATAAGCTTAAAGCATGTTGCTATGTTGCCATAAGACCCATAATGCGTCCAAAATGTAAAACGCTGATTGACAACCCCTTTTCCCTTCAGAAGATTATATAGCACTAGGGGTCCGAAGACTAATGTCCATGAAACAAAGGGATCTATTCTTCGCGGCCGACATTCTGCCACAAACCTTAAAGCACTTCTGAGACTTTCAGAGCATTCTCTCTATGAAGCCTTTATGACAATCCTAGAAGAATCCTGTATAACCCCATCAACAAGAAACGAAGCCCTTTTCACACAAAACATTATAAAACCGAACGGAAAATACGCGAAACAAACAAACACCTGAAGAAAATTCCACACTCGAAGCCCTAAGCCCGAGGCCAAAACCCCAATACATAGCCCAAAAAGCCCTAAAACCTTCAAACCTTAGAAAAACCAGGCTGGAGATCCCTAAACCCTAAACCCGAAACCCTAAACCTTAAACCCTAAAGCCCTAGAAAGACCAGGCTGGAGATCCAGGGTCGTCTGGAGTTTGACAGGGAGGCCTGAGCGCAGGGTTTTCCTCTTGGGTTTAGGGTTTAGGGTTTAGGGTTTAGGGTTTAGGGTTTAGGGTTTAGGGCTTGCGGGACTCGGGGTTCGGGGTATGAGTAGGGCTCCTCTAAGGTTTTTGTTTTTGCATGTAGGGGTCTGTATAAGTAGGGCGCCCATCAGGTTTTTGTAGGGTTTAGGGATTAGGGTTTCCTTGTTTTTAAGGCTCGGGCGGTTACAATAGGGTTAAACCAGGAGCCGGAAAGTTAGAATATAATTATCACCATGCCCTTAAGGCAAGTATAGGGATTCCAGCAAAAAAGCACCCTTACTCCATGTTCCAACTTTCTGAGGTTCAGCATATGGGAGTTTCCGAAAATGAGGGGTACCTTATTTTGGGGTCCTTATAATAAGGATCCTATTATTTAGGGTACTATATTGGGGTCCCCTATTTTCGGAAACTCCCATTTAGACTAGACATGATTGTAGTTAGTATAGGAACGCCCAAAATCATCCTTCTAGTAAGTAGAGGAGCCCCAGCGGTACCCTTTAACTTTAAGGTAAGCCTTACATGTCACAGATCAAAGTCTGACTGTAATCGTCTTACCCAAACCTGAGCCCCGGATAGGAAGCCTCTGACGGTTCGTGTTGCTTCTGAAACCCTGCGAGGGCTCTTTTCCCTTTTAAGTGTGAGGTGTCTAAAGTCTAAAGGGGTCCAAGATGGAGTGCAGGGAGCTCTGGGGTTTATGAGGGTGATTAGGGTTTAGATCCCGCAGTAGGGGGTTGACCCTGAGCCGAAATGGGCAGGTCAATGCGACCTTGCATGCCCACTCGGTGAAGGTCTGGGGCATTCTGGAGATGGGGCCACTCATCTGGCGTGATGGCACTGCTTCAATGTAGCATGTAAGAAGCAGTGGTGGCCTTGGTCGATTTCACATTGCGTCCTCAATCCGGGAATCATAGTCCTGAAGACCCTACGGTGCGGTGCATAGCTCGATCTTATTGGCTGACGACTTCAAGTTCGTGATTTTTCCATGTTCGGCTGGCCTTCTTGCGACTGCTTGTGGGGTTTAGGGTACTGGAAATCCCTGGGCGTTGAGGTTTAACGCTCATGGTCTTTTCGAGCCCTTTGCCAATCCCTCTGCTAACGAAGGCTGGAATAGTACACTGGAGTAGTTTTCGAGACATTAGTCCACCCTTATTACCCAATACTGTAGCTTGCCCTACTACCCTGTTCCAAATGCTATAAGCTCCCTAAGCACTGTTGGAGGTAGAAAGCACACATATGTTCCCCTATGGAGCCCTTACGCCCTAACTAGCAAATCTTCAGCTAAGGACGGTGGAGCGACCAATGCCTCCAACCGTGAAGGCCACGGGGGGTTGGGGCTTTCGGATGCAAGATTTTAGGACGGTTCAGGGTTTAAGCCTTTGTGGTTTAGGATTCAGGGCTCAGGGTTTAGGGTTGAGGTTTCATGGTTCAGGGTTTCGGGTTTAGCCAGATTCTAATTGCAGTTTCCTCGGATCCTCAGGGTCGCAAGCAAACGTTGAGAGTGCAAAGCCCTCATTATCATTATTATTTATCATTATTATTACTATTATTACTATTAAACTATTTCTAATAATAAGGCCGCTTTCTTTAAGGGCCTTGATATTCGGATCCGCGTTATGACCTTTATGAGAGAGACGGGTGTTATCAATCCGGGGTCTGCATGACATTACTGCAGCGAGCAGCAAAGACATGCTGGATCCGTTTGAGGGGATCCAAATACCCAGACAGTCGGGTTTTGGATCCTAAACCCTGAACCCGAAGCCCTACACCCGAAACCCTAAGACCCCTAAACCCTCAACCCTAAAAGCTCCAAGCCCTACACCCTAAACCCTCGACCCCAAATACTAAATGGGTGGCGTCAAAATTATTGTCCCTTTTTTGGGTCAGTAATATAATACGGCACCTCATACTTAGGGTACCCAAAAGGGGACCCTAATTCTGACAACCACCCAAATCATAAAAGGCCAGAGTTAGTGGGATGCTTTGCACCCAGAGCCTTACGGCCTGTGCACACCGGGAAGTCTGGGACTTGCCAGAAACTCCACGTCTAGGGTTTAGGGTTTAGGGTTTAGGGTTTGTCTATGAAGGAAAAGTATACCATAAATCAGAACAAGGATCCCCCTTTTGTGCTTTACGGTTTAAGGTATCTTCCTGAATTAAGGAACAGGAATACTTCTCAAGTCACAGTACGGATCCCAGTTACAGTCTAGGGGGTTTGGGAGTCTCTGGGTTCCTTTTGGGGTTTAGGGTTTAGGGTTTAGGGTTTAGGGTTTAGGGGTTCAGTGTCTCAGGCAAGTAACATGGGGGCAAGAGGGTCTGGGGGCCATTATAGTACAATTATAATAAGGAGCCCCCAAAATGTTATAGGTAATCTACAGTATCGGCTTAGGGTGTAAGGTTTCGATCTTGGTGGCCGTGTCCGGATGGCGAAATAGTAGCCTGTACGGCTGATTCTAAATTAGGGTCTGGATGTATCGCCATACGAGTCTAAAGGGAGTGTATGGGAAAAGGCCCTAAACCCTAAAGCCTGAAACCCTGAAACCCTGAAACCCTAAACCCTACTGTTGAATCTTCAATCTCCATGCTAGGCTTCCGGCTTCAGGTCCTGGCTTTCTCGGGTTTAGGCTTTCGAGGTTAATGGGTCATAAGATTAATTGCAGGGAGCCGCCATACCTGATACCATGGGGTTTAGGGTTTTGGGTTTCGGAAGCATTATCCGCGATCCGGAAGTACAATGCACAGAAAAAGCCACACATTCAACTATAAGCCAAAACTGCGGGCAGGCAGAGCCCAAACGAGCCTTGTAAACCCCATGCAAGACCTAAACCCTAAACGAAAACTACAGCATCCGTATAGAAACCTTGTTAAATTCTTTAGAAGGAACTCTTGAAGGAATTCTTAAAGGCACAATACTGGACAATGAGCCTTCTAAATCCTGTGCCCTAAACTATACCCCCCCCCCCCCAACAATCCCAAGCTCTTTACGGCCTAGAAGCCTCCAGCCCTACAAAAACCTAGAGCCTTCAGCCCTAAACCGCCTTAAACCCCAAACCCCCACCCCTAAACCCCACCTTAAGCCCCTACACCCTACTGGTATAAAACCCTAAACCCTAAACCCTAAGCCCTAAACCCTAAACCCTAAACCCTAAACCCCTAAACCCTAAACCCTAAACCCTAAACCCTATCCAGGCCGAGATTGTCCTCTGGGGAGATGAGCAGTCGATCACAGCGATCATGGTGGAGGGCCTGTTCTTGGTGAACAAGGTCCGGGGGTTTCCGAAAATAGGGGACCCCAATATAGTACCCTAAATAATAGGATCCTTATTATAAGGAAACTCCCAGGTGGGCTTGGGCTTTGGGGTCTTTGGGGTTTAGGGCTTAGGATTTCAGGGTTTAGGGCCGAGGGCCTTTTCTTGGTGAACAAGGTGGGCTTGGGCTTTGGGGCTTCAGGGTGTAGGGTTTCAGGGTTTAGGGCCGAGGGCCTTTTTTGGTGAAGGTGGGCTTCGGGTCTCTAGGGTTTGTAGGGTTCAGGGTTTCGAGTTTAGGGCCTTTTTTTTGGGTGAGCAAGGTGCGACTTGAACAAGGTGCGGCTTAAACGGGTCTTTGTGGAAGGTGTTCTCGGTTTCCGTAGGGTTCTTCATGTTCGACAGGTTTTTCTTAAGGGCTTGAGAAGATATTCGCAAGTGCCCAACGCGGACTTGTTAATCGATCATTAGGCTGGATGATGCCATTTCAGCGAAGCACACCCTGTCAACGGTGGCTGCGCTGGAGATGCGTTGCTCCAGGACGAGCTGCTCCCAAACATGGGAAGCTGGAGGGCGAACTGCTGGTGTTGTGCATCGAGCAGTAGATCCAAATCCTGCAGAATGTCGCGCCGGGATTTGGGAGTCTTGCGGTAAAGTGGGGGATGTAATGCGAACACGCAGCCCAATGCACAAGCACTCACATACCGAAACAAGTCCAATGCCGCGGAACTAGGGAGCATATTCTAGATCTCAATGGGATCAGTCTACCAGGACTTTGGGTATCTTGCTGGCTTAGGTTTCTCGTGGAACTTCTTGGCGACTTTCCGGGTCTTCCTGTGCGTACGAGTTTCTCCACACACTTCGTTACTCACACATGTGACAAGGGTCCCCTATCGATCAGAAACCCTAAACCCTAAACTTCATAGTAAAGTTTAGGGTTTAGGGCTTAGGATTATATCAACCCTAAAGCCTGAACCTTGAGTACCAGCCAACGATCGTGTTTTCGCTTGCTGTCTCGAATTCCGAAGATCCTGTTGCAACTGGAAGCCAACACCTTGGCCCTTCCATTTAGGTTCAGGCTGTTTTGCTGTTAGGGGAAGCGCTTAGGTTTAGTCCAGCTTGAGACATGTGGGTGGTTGTCAAAATTATGGTCCCTTTTTGGGTCCTTACTATAATACGGCACCTACTATTTAGGGTACCCCAAAAGGGACCATAATTTTGACAACTACCCATGTCTGTACAGGCACGAGAACTGCTCAAGTTGAGCAGCCCAAACAAATCGGGGTGTCCCATAAATCTTTGGCTCATGTAGGGTCTAGGGTTTGGGGTATAGGGGTTGAGTTCAGCAAGGATTGAAAGCTACAGATATGTATTGGAGCCTGAATGAGTACTCATATTATCCTTAAATGTTCCTGTTGTATTGTTGTACTACAATATACCTGACCCCTAAACTGCCCTAAACCCCTAAACCCCCAAACCCGAAACCCCTAAACCCCTAAGCCCCTAAACCCCTACACCTAAACCTCTAAACCCTAAACCCCAAAACCTTTGTGAACTTCTTGAGGCCCCCATATCAGTCCCGGCCCTTTACCTCCCTGCCATTACAGGTGGTAGCTGTGCTCGGCAATGTGTCCGCGGTCGGCAGTCCCAGCACAGATTTTTGGCTGCAACGAGGGCTTGCGAGTTTAGGGTTTAGGGTTTTAGGATGGTTGTCGCCGGTTTTCAACCGGTCTCGGAGAACAAGACGACACGGGGGAATCAATGACCAGCCTGAAACCCCCCGTTCACCGCCAGTTCGCGGAAGGAGAGCAGATCCTGGTCTCGATTGGTGGATACAGCCGAACCCGACACGTCCTCGGTGGTTGTACAAGGCACCAGACTGGGTTGCACATGATTTTCTGCTGTAAGAGCAGGGTCCAGCGCTTCTGGATGTAGGTTTGAGGATAGTGTTAGTCTGCAGGTTTCGGATATTTCTAGTTACTAGTTGGGATGTGCCTCAGGGGCAGAAGGGGGGTGCTGCCGTGGCTGGTTAAGGGATGTCTAGGGTTTCGGGGCTTTCGGGCACCTCAGCATCGAGGAAAGGATTTGTTTAGGTCCGCTGACCGGTGACGTACGCCCTAATTACGTCCTAAACTTTGTGGCATACGTTTAGCCTTAGACTATGGATCCGCAAGCCCTGAACGCTAGAGCCGAAGCCCAGCAGAACCGTGCCCCCGAGCCCTAGACCTGCCACTACCAGGAGTCTCCGGGTGCAGGCGGGAAATCTCTCTGCCAGGAAATCAAAGCTCGTGGCCCGTTGGTGCTGCTTTGGCGATCTCGGCCACTGAATTCCCGCAGCCGCCTGCGACCACGGAGACAGAGGCACAAGGGTAGGGTTTGGGGCTCATAGTTTAAGGCTGCTGGAGGTTTAAGGGTTTTGGGTTTCCGGGCCCAGTAAGGTTAGCAAGTCATGCCGAGCATCGAGATGAGGCTGCATTTGAGGCTTCAGGGTCCACTGCCAACCCTTGCATTCCACCAAGACTCTCCACTCCGAGCCCGACAGACCCTAAACCCTAAACCCTGAACCCTAAACCCCTAACAGGTCCGACGGCTGGCAGAGAGACCCACGTATGATCCTGACTCTGACACGACGCCTCGCTGTCATTATGCGAGTTCCGGGCCCGAATGCTCGATCAGCCTTGCCTTACCAGAGCTACTTTAGTGTTGGATGGGTGTAATGTAGGGGCCTTAGTAGTTAGAACTGGGTTTTGCGGCCCATCATACTACGAATATAAGAAGGAACCCCCCCAAATAGTATTGGCAATTATTTAGGCCCCTGTATTTGCAGGCTTTAGGGCTTTCAGCTCATCACCTAACCCTGTCGGGTCAAGAACAACCAAATCGAGATTCAGGGTACTTCTAGACCAAGTTTAACTAGTAATGTACACCCCCGCATACAAAAAGCTTACAAGTACGCGGAGGATCCCAGTACTTAGGGTTCCAAGCCATGTAGTCCAATCTCCCGTCGATACCGTGCAGAACATCGGATCCTTCTTACACTATCTGCATCCGACAAGGTTTGTAGATTCGAGCTTGTCGCTTCTCTCCTCTTGGACTTTAATGTGGATGTCTCTGTGTAGCAACTTGCCATCCGAATCCTTCAGCGGGAAAGCCATCCAACCTAAGCCCAGGACTTTGCTATCTTTGGACGAGCCGGTGACCCACCGGCATTTCGCCGGCGTTGTCGACGAGAGCATGGCCACTAGCCCTGGTCTAGGCTCCAGTCTTCCAGTTTCGGGTTTGATACAGCTGAAAACCCCAACAAATTATCATGCTCATAACCCTAGCTTGATTCTGTAGGGCCCTGCACCTACTGTTGTACAAGCTGGGCGTAAAGAGTGTCGGCCCTGGGTTTCGATATCGAGCATCGGGCTTACAGACTGCCGGAGCCACTTGGGCGGAAAAGGTCACCCCTAAAGCCTGGTTTTTGATAGAAACTTTCGACTTAATCGGAACAGTTCAGTGGCTTGGGTCAGATCTAAGCAGCAGGCCTGAAACCCCACACCATGAGCCCTAAGCCCTTAAATTTTACACCCGAAGGCCCGGAAATCTAAACCCAAATCCAGCAACTCTAAGCACGTCAGTAGCCCGCGTAAATTCAATATCAGAAGCTTTCATTCTTCCGAAAGGCACCCTAAACCCTACAAGCCCTAAAACCCTATTCCCAAGACTCCACAAGGAGAACGCGAACTGGCCTCGCCCGCGTCTCGCTGCAGCTGTTGCATTGCTGGAGATCCTGCTACACATAAACCCTAGTTCTTGCTGGGGTTATGGGGTCCGGCTTGAGGGTTTGGGGTCAGAGTCTGTGGGCATCTAGAGTTCGGGTGTTTGCATTGTTTTTGGGGGAGTTCGTTCTGTATGATTTTGGCTGTCATGATAAGAGTTACATAGTGCTGCTGCTAAGGTAGCTGCGCAGGTATGGCCACTCAGAGCTGCTCTTAAAATCGGTCCACAGGGCGCCGCAGATGTTGGGCAAAGGGCTCCCACACTCACCTAAACCCTAAACACTTTAGGGTTTAGGGTTGAAGGGTTTAGGGTTAGGGTTTAGTACTGGCTTCGAATTGGAGCCTATTGTTTCGGGCTGTGCAAAATCTCTGCAAGACTTGCAGGCTGCAGTAAAGGCTCCTCAACGCGTAAACTCTGAATCCAAGTGAATTCAATGCAGGAGGGCCGCTCCAATGTGGTAATCCGCACTGGCGAGGAGATCTCATGAACTTATGCTCCTTTGTTTCTTGAGGGCTATGTCAGGGTTTCTGATGATGATGGCTGTGACAGACTTTGTGTTCATTGTGGATGTTTATGTTGGTCGAGTCTTCGGGTGGGGATTGCGTGTATAATGTAGGGGCCTTATAATTACCAATGCTATTTTGGGGGTTCCTGCTTATGAATATAGTCTACTCGGCCCCCAAAACCCTATTCTAATTACTAAGGCCCCTACATCAAGCCTTGAAACCTTCGATCGGGGCTGGCCTGCAATGCCCCTAGCCCTAAACTGGAAGATGGGCTTGCAAGATCGAGAAGCTTCAGTAAGCACACACAGTCTCATGACAGCAAAGCCCTAAACCAGCTATAGTCGGAGTCATGTATCCTCATCCAGACGCCTTCAGGATTAATTGGTGGTACTACTCCTTGGGTTCCTAAGTCTAGCTATACGTAATCTAAAGCAGTCCCCAACTTGGGGTTTTCGAAAATAGGGGACCCTAAAATATAGTACCCTAGATAGTAGGATCCTGATTTATAAGGACCCCCAAAATACGGTACCCCTTATTTTCGGAAACTCCCAAAATCCTATTCCAATCTCCACTCCTCTGTTTTACGCCGACCATGTGGTTCAGAGTTTGGAGTTGTCCAGCTTCTCTTCTTGACATAGAGGCCACAGGCTCGATTCACAAGAAACCTAAGGTTCAGGGTTTCGGGCTTTTTTCAAGCTTCCTTAGTATGACTCCGTTGTATGAGCCCTTTCACCACAAACCTAAGGCATAGGGTTTCGGGGTACAGGGTTTAGGCTTTACACCGCGAGCGAGCGAGTCCTGTGAGCCTGCAGGGTTTGTGCTGGGGTGTAGAATACTCGGGTCAGGCTTAAGGGTTTAGGGTGCAGAGTTCTGGTTTTGGGGTCTAGGGTTCTTTGACTCCGATCACGTATTTTGTTTCTCCAGACAGCTCCAACAGCCTCAACCCTAGACTCTAAACCCTGAACCCTAAACCCTTAGTATATGCTGCAACCGTGAGTTGTTTTAACCGTAAGTTTGGTTCCAAACCAACCTTAGAGTCGGTGGCTCTTTCTTGTTAAGGAACGTAGTTTAGGTTGCCCAAATAGGCTAGGAATTAGGATGGCTTCCGAACTGCTATTATGCCAACTTTGCTCAAGTTCCTTGACAAGAACCCAGGTGGAGGTACCTCCGGCTTATGAGTACACACACACACACCACTGGGCTTCCTGTTCCCGGATTTCCAGTTACATTGATTCAGAATCTGAAGGTTCAAATACCGTATTGGGGTTTAGGGTGTAGAGCTTCGGGTGTCTCGGGACAGTAGTAATGTAGGCTTATGTTTTGGGGAGTTTCTGATTCTTAGGTGTTAGGACCCTCAGGGGTTTGGGTTTCTTACACCATGAAATATATCAATATCCCAGTAGATCCCAGGCCCTCAGCGGTTCAGGCGGTTTTACTTCAGCCGCAAGCCCTGTACCCTAAACACATCACTAAACCCCAAGGCCAAAGGTTGAGGGTTTAGGGTTTAGTAATAGACAGGAGAACACCGATCACGGTGGTGAGGTTGTCGTCGCCAGCTCTGCCGATGGCTTTTGGGATGCTGGGCTCTGCTTTGCTTAAACTCTTAGCACGCCAAAAACTTAGAGCCCACAAATCCTATAACCTCACCCCGAGACGAACCCTGGCCCTATACATCCTAAACCCCAACATTCGAACCCTACATAAAATGGCATCCCTTATAGCCAAGGAGGGCCAAGCGCTTTTCCGCGACGTGGATTTCCTTGGCCTGGGAAAGCACCTCTATCAGGCAGGTACTCGGGGGCCAGGATAATCACTACTTCCATGTTAGGGTTTATAATAAGAACCTACAAAGAAGTAGGTTCGGCAGGTGGCGGCATTTATGTGCCAGCGCGCTATTCTATTCATTACGGCCATTGCTTTCGGTACTGTCTAGAGCTGTCTAAGCCTTGAAGGGGCTTAGACGGGCTTTATACGGCAAGTTTGGTTCGACTGCAGTTGGCCACAGGGTATACTGAGCCTCTTGACCTGTGAGGTGTATACCTTGTTGGTAAAGGGCTTCGGGCTCGGGGTTGGGGGCTTATGGCTTGCCTGTTCAGGGTTTGGGGCTACAGCCCTAAACCATAAACCCTAAGCCCTAAACCGTGACAGTCTTAGGATTTAGGGCCTCGGAGTTTGGAACATGTCGGTGTTGGGACTCTACCCTAGGGCTTGGGGCGTGTAACAAGGTTTCGGGGTATTTGTGTAGGGTTTATATGTGGGCTTTCTAACTGATTTTGAATGGGTTTGAGGTTTAGGGCTTTGCATGTTACGGCTTACCTGGACGCCAAAAGTATATAGCAGAATAAGAATCTCCTGCTTTGTAGGTGTTGGGCCCTTATTGTACCTGCTTTTGGGGGATCTCATACCCTAAACCCTAAACCCTTTTCATGCTTTAGGTTCACAGTTCATGGCCGTAGCTTCAGAGGTATAGGTTTTAGGTTTTAGGGTTTAGGGTTTAGGGTTTAGGGTTTAGGGTTTAGGGTTTGGGGTTTAGGGTTTAGGGTTAGGAACTTGGGTTTGGGGATCCAGAGCTGTGAGACCACATCCCACTCTCATCTTCTAAGACCCGCATAGCGGAGGCAGGCCTGGCGCTTGGAAGAAAGTACTAGGGAAAAGGGTTTAGGGTTTAGGGTTTAGGGTTTAGGGTTTAGGGTTTTGGGGTGGGGGGGTATCCTGAACCTAAACGACCCCTATTCCGTTAAACCCTAAACCCCTGTAAACCACAACAAACCCTAAACTTGCCCCAAACCATTGTACATAGGGGCTTTAATAGTTTGATTAGAATAGGGTTTGCGGGTATTTTGCATTAATCATAGTAAAGAACCCCGCCAAAACCCTATTCTAATTATCAAGGCCCCTACATTCCCTAAA
>CAJNDV010034730.1:0-35347 GCA_905221635.1 Symbiodinium sp. CCMP2456 | reverse complement strand
GTCCAAGTACCTAATATTCATATACTCTTCTGAATACTGACCTACAAAACTAGTATTTGTAACCCATGTATATGATTATTAGTTCCTTTGGACCCTTAGAGTAGTATCGGTGTCGGAAACGTCACTGTGATTAAGGCCCTTATAATAAGCTGTGCCGAAATGCGGGGCCTAAAAGGGTTGAGGAGTCTAGCGTTTCGCGCTGTATGGTATATCTAGAGTTTCGCCTTCAGCGATGTTGCTCTGAGTATTTCCGTGGTTTCGGATTGTTCAGCCTTGCTTGTTCATAATCCCTCTAGACCGGCCTCCCACCGCAGCGATGGTGCTGCACAGAAACAAATCTAGATGACATTGAACTTGACGGCCGTACATCTGCAGCGATTGGTCGGTTATTGTTTTTGAAACAGGTTCGACTTTTCGAATCTGACGCTGGCTCGACTCTGCTGCTGCTGTTTGAAGCTGGAAACAACCTGAGCCGTGTTTGCAGAAACAAACCTTAGTGAGCCTTACTGAGACTTGGTGGCTGTGCACCTAGTGCTTGGACTTTACAGCATTTTCAAGAACTCATAAATATGTTTCGTTCCGAACGCCGTCATATCTGCTGTGATTTCATGTGCTTTCAGGTTGCATTCTTCAGCTTTGGATCTGGCTTGACTCTGCTGCCGTTCCCGAGACCCCCGGGAGGATCCAAAAAGTAGATCCCTTAAGGGGGTTCCTATAAAGACCCTTTAGTAGTATAGGGTCCCAAATTAGGGGATCTACTTTCCGGATCCTTGTGGGGGTCTGGGTCTTTGAAGCTTGAAGCAACTCGAAGACACCGCACCACGGAGCGGAATCGGCTCGAGCCCTTGCATTTGCGGAAACCAACCTCAATTCTCTTGTCTACTGTGGTTGTGCTCCACAGAAACAACGCTAGATGACCTTGAACCTAACGGCCGTACATCTGCTGCGATTTACTGGTCAGTTTTCAGATTGGGCTTATCAAATTGGACTGTGGCTCGACTCTGCTGCTGTTTTTGGATGCTCGAAGCAAGTTGAGCAGACCATGGAGGGGAATCGACTCGAGACGCCCACGTTTGCAGAAACAAACCTTGATCGCAAGAGACTGCATCGAGTGTTTGGAACCTTCACGCATTTTCAAGAATCAATAAATATGCTTCGATCCGATCATCTGCTATTTCCTGAGAAACAGCTGGCAATTTCGACAGAGTTTTTGCAAATTTGGCTTGACTGTGGTTTTCGTTGCGGTTCCAAGGTTGCAGAAACTTTTCTTGGAACCATATAAGCCCCCTTGATAGGGAGGGGTGGGGGGGGTATACAACCCTAAACCCGTCCAAGGTCTGTAATTTGGGTAGGAGGGCGGGCGTTGCAGTTCATGCGCCGGCCCCAGCCACCTCATGGAGGGGTTGAAAACGCATTCGCAGCGAAATCCCTAAACGCTGAACCTAAATCTTAAAACCCCTAAACCCTGAACCCCTGAACAGCTACTTCTTGGGACCCTTAGCCTCAGTGCATGCACCCGCTACACACAATGGAGCTCCGAATTTATGTGCCCACAGATCGCCATGGCTTTGGAGGGAACATCCTTGGTTCCATGTGATACATATAGGTACATATGTCTACATACGTTTCTCTCTATGTATACATTTATGCATACATACACAGAGCATTATTTGAGGGGTCTGGACAATTAGTAATAGTATCCCCGTTTAGCCGCTACAGATCGAAGCCCCTGGAAGTCACCTGCTGTGGTCGGGATTTCGCATTCGCAGGACTCGCTGCTGCTCAGTGACAATCACATCGGCGTGGCCCTGCGCTTCTTCAGATCGCGAAAAGACATGAGACTTGCACGAATGCTTCAGTGGCCACATGAACCATGGTCCGTTTTTAGGTACACTTGCAGGTTCAGGGTATCTACGTCCCAATTATGCCCGGCTTGCCAGCCAGTCATTGAACGTCGAACTCTACAGAGTTGACTGCTGACGGTCGTGATCATGGATGCGCTTGTGATTGCATTATATACTTATTTCTTACTGCTATTTTTTATGAATTATGTTGGTGTTTTATCGTTATTGGCGGTTTCGAAAATCTGTTCTAAAGTATTGCCAACTACTGTTGTTATACACGGAAGCACATGAAGCAAGCAAGTAAGTAAACAAGCACGAAGATGATCATTCTCTGCGTGTATATACATACATATATACATACATATATATATATATATATATTGGGTACCGCCCCCACTTAGTAGCAGTTGGACAAAATTTATATTATGGATATATTAGGCCCTTGATAGTAGCCCTATTATAGACTGTTACTGTATGGGGGCAGTACCCAACGTATAAACCAAGGAGTCATCGGATTTTCTCTCACAATGTCACGGTCTTCGGCTCAACGTCCGCCTCGACGTGCGCGGCATCGACGGACATAGTGCAAGGGAAGCAGACTTGCGGCTTTCAGGGTTCAGGGTTTAGGGTTTAGGGTTTAGAGTTTAGGGTTTACGGTTTAGGTCTGAGGGTTTAGTTTGGGTTTAGGTTTAAAGTGGAAGGGGGTTTTGACAGATGAGGATTGAGTCTCATGGACCGAAGGGTTCAGGGGGTCTTAGGGTGTGGGGTTTGGTTTCTGTTGTAGTAAGCTTCATCGTCGTTACAGAACCAGGAGTTTGGATTGTTCAGGAGGACCGCGGCAGCAGCGCTTATATTCGTAGCACCTTTACTATTCGAGTTGTTGACAGCGGCCCGGTGCCCAGTAGCTCTGTTTGAGCTATGTGTGTATGCACATCATCCTTGTCGCAACAGCACTGGACGGTTGGAGGATTACACATGCCGATGGTCATGATGATGCTTAATGTAGTTTCATTACCGCCAGTATTTTCCCTCGACTACTGTACCGAGACACACCTTTTGGCGGCTGTGGTTTGTCGTGTTGTCTTTTTCTGTAAGCATGGCCACTATGATTCCTGACCGTGCTCTTTTCCTGGTTCGGTGCAGGCATCTCTAAGAAAGCACAGAATCCATACAATAAATCTGCTGATGGACAGAATCCTGCATTACCTTAACCAACCAAAACTATGCGAACTAGTGTCAGTTCCCATCCTGGACATTGCCGGGTTCCGTCCAGTAGCAGGTATTAGGGTAATATTGGGTCGGAATACTAGTAGCAATATCCCCCTTATGGTCGTTATACGTGTGTGTTACGCAAAGATTCAATGCCCTTATGCTCTATGTGAGAGTTTCCGAAAAGAAGGGGTACCTTATTTTGGGGTCCTTATAATAAGGATCCTGGTATTAGGGTGCTATATTGGGGTCCCCTATTTTCGGAAACCCCATGTGGTTATGAGCTCCACGCAATCTCAGTCTTACTGTGTTGACTCTGCTTGACTCTGACAGGACTGCCGCGCTTACGGGGCAGAGGACACTTTGGCCACCTGACGAAAGCTATAGGAACCCAGAGTGTGGGCACTAAGAGCTTGTAGTACAAGCTGTTACGTACATACCTGCATACAAACTTTGATAAACTCACCACTATGTACGTACATACAGATCGAAAAAGTATAGCGGTCTTCCTCTCTAAGCCGCAAGGCACAATGACTACATGCACGATGTTTCCTCCCCCCCCGTCCCGAAAAAAGAACGCGACTGTTTGGGCCCCCAGGCAGGGATCAGCCTGATGGTGTCAAGTCATAGTTCCTTGGGTTTTGGAGTACCATACTTTAATACTTTTTTGGGGACCTGTTCCTTAAAGGAACCATTATGAAATAAAAGTCTATACTTTTTTCTCCCAGGTTACTTCAAAGCCCAGTTCCGGATTGTGCATGATGCCGTTGTTATGCTCGTGCTAGGGAGTTTAGTTTACGTTACCAGAAGAAGGAAACCATAATGTTTCCTATAGGTCTCTGTATAGGGTAACTTAAGTTAAACTCCTTGGACAAGAACCTGGGTTTCAATTTCACTGGGCCCTTTTTCCCTTTTTTGAAGCCTTAGGTTCCTTATATCAAGGTATGCTCAATACCCAAAAAGGGAGCCCTTTTTAAATCCTAGGTTACTGGGCATCCTAGGAACCCATTCCTTGTTTTACGTGAGCCTTGTCAGTCTACTCGGAAAAACCGCGGGTTCGTGGCCCCCTGCGATGTTCATTCAATACTTGGAGGGTCGGGAGACTTAGTAAGTAGGTAATAAGTAGACTTATAAGTACCCTAAAAGGGACCCTAATTGGGGTTATAGTACTTGTAAGTCTATAAAATAACCATTTACTAAGTCCCCCGACCCTCCAAGTACCTCCCAGAGAGCAACTGGGATCTTGTTCAGGCATTCCACGTACCAGAATCAGGAAACCTATATTCTTTACTATGGTTTCTTATTATGGTGACACAACCATAAGCCCTGGGGCCCTAATAAACCCAAAACCAGAACTACACCCCTCAACTCCCAACTCTAAACCCTGGGCCCCCAACCCTAAACCCCTAAACTCACGCATAACAAGAGGAACCCTGAACTCAGAGACATACCCATAGGCCCCATAGTAGTTCCGTTTTGGGGTTACCTTATAGGATTATATATATATATATATGAAAAGGAACTACTTTAGGGCCTATGGGTAAGAACCTGATTGAGAACCCCCTGTCCTATAACCCCAAGATACTAGGATCCATACTTAAGGAACCCCGCAAAGACCCAGGTAAACCCTAAACCCTAAACCCTAAAAGGAACCCTGAACTCAGAGACATACCCATAGGCCCCAGAGTAGTTCCTTTTTGGGGGTTCATCTATAGAATCCTATAAGGTAGCCCCCAAAAGGAACTACTTTAGGAAGTCAGAGACATAAGCCAGGCCGCGGGCTGCAACTCGGTGATTGGCGGCGCTTACCGCCGCGTGGGCATCTTGGATTTACCATCTTCCTGGGCTTTGAGGCTCCGCATACGCTACCCGGGGGGTTCCTTTAAAGGGATCTATACAAGGTTTCCGAGAATGAGGGATCTGTTTCCACAATGAAGGGGTGTTAGGGTTTCTAAGGATTCTAAGGTTTAAGGGCTAGCAAGGTGTGTTTACTCACGTTCCCACATAGTCCCTATCTAAGTCTACCAGCTGTTCCTCAGTATATCTTCAGTACACTATACCCCAAACCCTAAACCCTAAACCCTAAACCCTAAACTCATCAAGGCCCCTGCATTGGAGTTGTTGGCTGGATTTTGGCGGTTCTTCTCTAGGTCGCCTTAGGGGGCTGCGTAACTTCGGGGTTTTGGCCTTGAGGGTGTGGCGTGTGGGCTCTAGGGTTTAGCGTTTCGGGCTTTGACCTATAGGGTTTAGGGTTTAGGGTTTAGGGTTTATAGGCTGCCTAGGGTCTTTCGGCAAGAGCAAGCTCGAGGAAATGGACTGTGCAAGTCTCTTGAACTCACAGCCCTGAACTGACTCCTTCGAAGGGGTTGGTTCTAAACTGGTTGTAAATATACCAGAATACATACAAACACATACCACAATGTACCGTGATATACCATAATATAACATAATATAATACGATATAGTATGATATAATGGTATATCATTGTGGTCTTAATACAATACCATATCATGTACTAAAACCCAAAGTAAATATATCCTCGTGTACATATACAGAGATCCAGTCCAGATGAACAGCCCCCTGAGGCTTTACGAATGAGCTCTAGAAAGGGTATGGGAGTTTTTGTGAAAATGAAGTGGTCAGTACGTACCCAAACAGAAGTTGGACAGCGTACGAGTAGCACATCGCGAATAATCGTGATGTTCGTGTAAAGACTCATGAGTAAGACGTGTTTCGGGTAAACTTTTTGGAGTAGCATAGTCCAGCTGTAAAGCTCTTGGAGTAACATTGGCGGAGTAATATCAGACCCGTTTGCGATCAGGGGAGGGTCTTCGTGGTCATGATCCCCCCATGAGTATGACTTTGGCCCATGAGGACTTTGAGGCATGATACCTCAAAACCCGAGAACAACAAGCCCTAAACCCCAAACCCTAAACCCTTCTAAATCCTGAACCCTGCAAACCCAAACCTTCCAAGGTATAATGACACACATGATCAACAGCCTGGCAAAGCTTTGTGAACTTGGCTGCTTAGCTCCAGAAGCAGTTATGGTCATACCGTAACGGGTTTAGAGCTTAAGAGTGTTTAGAGGATAGTCTTTTGGAAGGGTCTTCAATGGTGTAATGAGGGTTCTCTGAGAATTTAGGGTTTCGGGGTTTATAGGGTTCTGGGTTGTAGACATAGGCCCCGATAACCGCAAGGCCTATACCCCAAACCATAACCATGAGGCAAGAAGCCGCAGATAGCGTTTGACTTGCATTCAAGCCACGAAGCCCATGGAGCAAACCCCTAAACGCTAAACCCTCGTTGGTTGTGGGCTTGGGGGTTTTTAGGGCATCGCCTATTGTAGTTGCTGGTACTTTACTTAGTAAGTAAGTCGCTTGATCCTGTAAGCAGGCTGTAAAGTTTCGCATTCATAAGCCGGCGCAGTGCGACAAGCTGAGTCCACAGTCCCGCCTTTCGGGTGATAGCCCAAACCCTCAAAACCCTAAACCCCTAAACCCCTGAACTCTAAACCCCTAAACCCTAAACCCCTAAACCCCTAAAACCCTAAACCCCTAAACACTAAACCCCTAAACCCCTAAACTGACTAAACTCTAAACTTACTCAACCCTGCCCTCAACCATACATCCCAACCTCCAAAAGCTGCAGAACCCCCCAAAACCCCAGCTCAGGAAGCCCCAAACTCGAATTCCCCCACACCAAACCACGGAGCCCCAAGTGCCGTAAACAGACCACGACCTGAACTATGAATACAAAAAGCTCCAACACCGGTTTAGGGTTTAGGGAATCAGCCCTTATACTGCCTACAAAATGCACAAAGTCGTTCCCTGAACCCTAAACTCCCTAAACCCGAACCTAAGCCCTCCACCCAAACCCCACGCCAACTTGAAAGGCAAGCCCGGCAAACTGTGTCGGCCACCAACGCTCCCTGCCATCTGTCTGCAACGTAGAATGAGGGTTTAAGGTTTTAGGGTTTAGGGTGTAGGGTTTAGGGTTTGAGGGTTTAGGGTTTAGGGAGAATGTTAGTTTAAAGTTTAGCTTTAAGGCTCTTGGTTGTGGCTTGTAATGTTTATGTGTCTTGTTTGTGTTTGCTGTTTTGTTGTTCCGTGTTTTTGTATACTGATCTAACTTCGCTGACCTTGTAAGGGGGACAGAGGTGACGGTTTGCGGTGGAGGCTTGAGGTTTTCAGTTTTCCAGGTTTTGGGTTAGGGCTTGGGCTTTAGGGTGCGGTGACTGAAGTTCGGGATTCAGGGTCTATAATGTAGGAACCCAGCTATTTAGAATAGGGTTGTTTTGGGGTGCATTATACTGAAATTATAATGAGGAACCACGCAAAATCCTATTCTAATTATGAAGGGCCCCATCATTACGGTCTTAGGCTCTTGAGTCTTTCATTCTTCACAGTGTCGTTGCTGATTCGGTTTCTAGCATCTCGGCCCTATCATGCTTTCCGAGTTAGTTTTCCTGAGTCTGCGAGGGCTCGGTGGACTGTATGGCTCGGATCCACTCAAACCCTAAACCCTAAACACTAAACCGCGCTAAGCCTTACCAAACCTTACAAGGAATGAATCCTCAACGCCTCTAGGGTTTAGGGTTTAGGGTTTTAGGGTTAAGGGTTAGGGTTTTATGGTTTAGGGTTTAGGGTCACGAAATCCTCCTGCCTAGAATCCCCAAAAGCCCCTACGAAAACCCCGGAGCCAGAAGCTACTCTCAGCCCTGATCCTAAACCCTAAACCCTAAGGCTCTAAGGACTCATACGTTAAGCCTTTTGGGCCCAAATACCTTACAATAATAATATGGCTTTTGGGCTATTTTGAGCCTTAGGGTAACCCGGAGCCCCTAATTTTCAATGCCTGAAACCTTAGCCTGCCCTACATCCTGAATCTGAATCGCATACCATCCTCAGAAGCCCACCCCTGAAAGATAAAGCCTTACCAGAGCTTCATGCTTCTGAACGCCAGAGAACCCCCTTCCTGCAGAACCCCCTACAAGCCCTACATAAATCCCATAGACCCCCACAGCCTGAAAAGGTGAAGCTCGGAGAACCCCAAGCCTGAAAGCTTCAGCTCTTTGAGCTCTAAAGCCCCAAACCCTGTAGAACTTCAAGCCTTCATCCTAAAGCCTAGGCCCTAAATCCTATAGAACTTCAAGCCTTCATCCTAAACCCTAGACCCTAGACCCTATAGAACTTCAAGTCTTCATCCTAAACCCTAAATCCTAAACCTCTATAGCCCCACTACACCCCAAACCCTATAGAACCCCAAGCCCTACTCCTAGACCTTGAAACCCCCCAAGACCTAATGTAGAAGCCTAAAGAATTACTTATATCACTGTGAGGGTTCCTTATCATAACAATAATACTATAAAGGAGCCCCAAACCCGACTCTAATTATTATCAAGGCCTCTGCATTACACCCCTAAAGCCTGGAGAACCCCAAACCTGAAAGCCAACGTTTCAGACCCAAAGCCCTCTGAGCCCACAGCCCACGCCCTAAACCCTGAGACCCTTGAGCCGTAAACCCTAAGCCCTCTCAAACTCCCAAATTTGAAAATCATCATTGTACCTCCCACTGTAGAGACCCTACATTTTTTTTTTAAATCATCATTGTAAGTCCTACTATAGAGGCCCTACATACTGCTATATAAGGGTTTCCGAAAATAGGGGACCCTAATATAGCACCCTAAATAATAAGATCCTTATAATCCAAAAGAAGGTGCCCAAATTTTCGGAAAGCCCCATATAGGTACTTAGGACCCTTTGGGACCCGAAGTGGTGAAGATCTGCTGCACCTCAGCACCTCTGGAACCCCCAGACTCCTTAGAGTTTCCCTAAACCCTGCACGGTTTAGGGCTTAGGGTTTGGGGTCTAGGGTCTAGGGTTTAGGGTCTAGGGTCTAGGGTTTAGGGTTTAGGGTTTAGGGTCTAGGGTTTAGGGTCTAGGGTGTAGGGTACTCCCACCACACAAACCCTACATTCTACCATATAGGTACTTAGGACTCTTCGGGACCTGATAAGGTACCTAAGCCCTAAACCCTAAATCCTAAGCGCTATACTAGGAGCCGGAAAGTTGGAACATGATTATCCTCATGCTCTTAAGGTAAAGTATAAGGGATCCTAGCACGAATCCTCCGAAACCCATGTTCCAACTTTCAGGCTTCTACTAAAAACCCCAGACCGGGACCTGAAAAGGTGAAGATGTGCGTCATGCCTTGGGAGCATCGAATCGGGACCCTGGGCTCCCGGTACTCCGAGGCTGGGTGTGCGAAGCTACAGATGTGCGGTTTAGGGCCTAGAAGATCTAGGGTTGAGGGTTTCGGGCTTATAAAATCTGGGGTTTAGGGTTTCGGGCTCATAAAATCTAGGGTCTAGGGCTTAGTGCGGGCTTAAGATCTAGTGTTTCTGGTTTAGGGCTCTTAAAATCTAGGGCTGAGGGTTTAGGGCTTAAGATCCAGGGTTTGGGGTTTCGGGCTTAAAAAAACTAGGGTTTAGGGCTTAGTGCAGGCTTAAGACCTAAGGTTTAGGGGTTAGGGCTTATAACATCTAAGGTTTAGGGTTTAGGGCTTCAGATCTGGGGTTTAGGGTTTCGGGCTTATAAAATTTAGGGTCCAGGGCTTAAGATGTATAGGGGTTTGGGTTTAGGGTTTGGGGTGTAAAGCCGATGTCACAGAATCGCGGGGTGTGGCAGGGGTTTTGGCTGTACTCCCCAGCATGTGAAAATTTTCGTCAGGGCTTCCAATGCAGGCCTGGCTCGGGTTTAGGGTTTAGGGTTTGTGGGGTTTGGGGTTTAGGGTTTAGGGTTTAGGGTTTGTGGGGTTTCGGGCCTTGGTCTCTGGCGGGTTTCGGCCGGAGCTCTGAAGCCCTTTTTTCCAGTTGGGTAATTGTCTAAAGTAGGGTCCCTTCTAGGGTCCTTTTTATAAGGGTGCCGTACTATTTTGGGGACCTAAAGAGGGACCTTAATTTAGAGAACTACCCAGTTAGGGGTTGCTAGGATTTTCCCGTGGAGCTGTAAAGCCTTATGCAGCTACTGGGCTCTTGTGAACAAGGACCTCAGTTTGAGTTACAGGGAACCATATGGTTCGGCATAGCTCCCTATGATGGTCCACTTTTTGTTCTTTAGCAAAAACTCCAGGTTTGGAGCTTTGGGCTTGTTGTCAGGACTTTATTGAGTGTCCTTGTGCGTGTTTCTGAAGCTGAACGCCTTCTCTTGTGATCCTGAACTTTACTTCCTCGAGGTGTAGGGAAGGCAAGACAGACAAGAGCCCATGATAACATGCCATCGCAACCCGAAATCGACCAAGGACGGCTCAGACTTAGACCCCAACCAAAAAGCCAAAGCCCTGGCTGAAGTTTTTCTCCGGCATGTACAAGTTACAACCGATGAGAGGCGCAACACATGTATGCGCATGTAACGTAACAGCACAACAATTCTCTAAATATCTGTAAACTAGATAACACACAGGAAAGCAAACACATGGCGGTAAGGCTGGCTGCAGGTCCGTTCTTACCGTTGATTTTATAATAATTGCTAGTCACGTTTTGACCGCTAACTATGCATATACGTACACACACACACACACCTTCTTCAGAGCTTGGCCCATGTGAGGCTCACTGGGATGGCATCACATTCGGCCACTTCTCCAGCAGCGACTGCGGTAAGCCCTCGGTAGCCTTCACGTACAACCCAACGTGACTTGGTGGAATCAGGAAGCCCATAACACCCCAAAGCCTCAATTCGCTGATAAGCCTGATAAGCCTCTGCCCTACGCCTTATCCCCAGCACCGTACTAGTTCTGCTTCAAGTGCATCCGAAGAAGGTCGCAGATATATTTCTGAATTAGGTTTTCGGGGGCTATCGATGTGCGTTGGGGTTTTTCGCGTTGTCTCCCAACCCTCTTCGCCCTACCATCGACAGGAACATCGACGCGTCCTACCCGCAAATTTTCTCGGATGTCACATGGCTTCCGTCTGTCGACATCAGTGCTCGGGTCTACTTGGGCGAGTCGTCCATTCGCCACAACAAGGCCGGGGTAAGCAAGTTTGGGTTCCCGCTCCTCCACTACCTCCTGGGTGGCGTTTTCTGCAGGTTCCGGCGCTTCAGTTTCTCTTGTTTGGGCTTGGGAGGGCTCTCAGCTTGGAGTTCGGGTTTCGTGGCCCCTGGCTGCGTGTTTGTGATGGTTGAGGGTTTAGGTTCACAATGTTTAGGGTTTAGGGTTGAGTTCAGGGTTTAGGGGTTAATGTTTAGGGTTCGGGTTTAGTTTAGTGTCTAGGGGATGTATGGCATAGCGTAGCTTGCTGCAAGTTTGTGGAAGGGTTTGTGGCTTTGGTGGCTTTCAAGCTTGCTCCTACGAAGCCCTACCGAGCCCTCGGTGGCGAGTTTGTGCCTAAACCCTAAACCCTAAACCCTTAGCTGCAGCTACAGTACGAGTTTTTTTATGGAGGACGAGGTCACCGACCACAGGTACTGTAATCCACCTATCATACTATCGCTACATGACCTCACAAAACCCCGTGCAGAAACAGCCCTCTAAGCTACGATAGCTCAGAATACCGAACCCTAAGTGTCCATGTACCCAACTCGTATATACTTTGGCCTTACAGTAGTTCCAGTGTAGCTTTGGGGCCAAAGTATATACTACCTATAGTCCCCATTGTAGTTCCTTTTTTTGGTTTTACCAATTATATATTAAGGATTCTATAAGGTATCCCAAAAAAGGAACTAGAATGGAGACTATAGGTATTTGGGCACATGGACCCTTAGGGGAGGCCAGACGGGCTTGCTGTTGCTCGTTGGAGAGGCATTGAAAGCGCGTTGCTGTCCATCAATTTGCCGCCTGAAACCGGGTTAGGGGTTTGGGGTTTAGGGTTTAGGGTTTGGGGGCAGGGTGAGCAGTTTTCGTCGCCCCAACACACTGTGGGAGGCAAATCATTGGAGGGCCCGTAACGTTCTCACATCTTTTGCAGAGAGATCGGCAGCAAAGCCTGATCCCTCAACCTTGAACCTGTGGGCTATAGCCAACATCTCTTTCAGGTGGTCATGAGCGGCGACCTAGATGGTACTAACCAGCTCGTCTTGACTGATGCGGCCGCTTGGCAACAGCTTCCGTCAGTGTGCCAAGACACGGGTCTGAGCTGGTTGGGTGTACGCAAATCCCTTAACCCTTACAATCCTTGGCCTTAACCGTAAACCTTAAAACCCTATAAACCTAAACCCTGAAACAGAGCAGGCCCTTTCACCTGTTCGGAGTTCGTGCGGAGAAAGATGTCATTGCATTTGTAAAGTCCTAACCCCTAAACCTCGGCCTTGACCAAGTCCCTTAACCCTTAGAATCCTTGGCCTTAACCGTAAACCCTAAACCCTCAACCTAAACCTAAAACCTAAACCCTGAACCCTGAACCCTGCGGGGTTGTGCTGCTTTTTGAGTCTGTCTGCTAAGATGGCTTTGCCATGTTGTCTGTCAAAAAAAACCTGAACCCTAAACCCTGAACCAGACTTTGGTGTTGTGTCTTCGTGGGCTTTAGGCCCTCCAGAGCTGGTGGTGCCCGCAGGGTGTGGGACTTCAAGGAAAGTCTCAAGGTAACGGTAAAGTTTGGTTATGTTAGAGGTGGAGTTATAAGGCCCCTTTTATAGGTTATAGCTATAGTTAGTTACCCTTTTATAGGTTATAGCTATAGTTACCCTTTTACAGGTTATAGCTATAGTTACCCTACTTATAAGTCCACTTATAAATACCCATGAATCTCCAAGTAAAGCCTAAGCCGTTGGCCTAAACCACTAAGCTGAGGAGAGTCCTAACGCCATGTAATGTAACTCAAAACCTGAAGACCAAAACCTTATAAGCCCTAAGCCTTACAACCCAAGCCCTATACAAATCCCAACCTTCAAGCCTTAAACGCTAAACCCTTCAACCCCAAACCCTTACCTTGAACTCTAAATCCTTCCCTTAAACCTTCCACTGTAAACCCGAAACTCAGGATGGCTCTCTCCTTTCTGGCGCAGCCGATGGCTCGCTGGCGACTTGCTTTGGGCGGTTTGAAAGAGTGCTGGTCTGTTTTCGGATTTGAGTTATCAGGTTACGGGTTGTGTATATATATATATATGTATGTATATAAATATATATGTATATACATACATGTATATGTATGTATATATATATATATGATGTACTGTATGAAAGTGTCTTAAGCAATATGGTCGTGTATTTGAGAGATGTTCGTTGAGTGGGGGTAGGGTTCTGTCAACTAGGGGTCTATAGGATTTAGGGTTTAGGGTCTATCAGGGCTTGTACGGTCTAGGGCCTACAAAAACGCAAGGGGTTTCATATTGCATGAGGGTGTTGGGGTTCAACACTCCATGTAGGGCGAACCTCATACCGACGCAAAAACACGTCTCACTTCGATCCATCGCTTCGTGTCCAACATGTCCTGCCTCCGGTCCCAGAGCCCGACCTATTCGTAACGGCATCCGACCCTCCTCAGCCCATATATCACCTTACAGCTACAGAACACTACAATTCGTTACAAAATTTACACTGTCTGGTCCACCCTAACGCACCCAAATTCTAAAACCTCCGAAACGAGCGCGGAGCACTGAAACACTAAACTTTCAGCACCAAGGTGACCGTCTACAATCCAGCCTTGGCACAGCAGTCCTGCTCCGAGGTGTGGAAGCATTGGGGCTGTGAATGTAGAAGGCTTTCTATGAAAAAGCTCAGCACGGAAAGAGCTTAACACGGTGTAGCTGCACGGGTTCTGTTCGCGTGTTGTGTCTCGGGCCTTTGGGTTCGTAGCTTAGGATTTTTGGGTTCGGAGTTTGGGGGTTCAGGGTTGTGGCTCTTCTCAACTTTCTGGTTTTTGGTGATGGGGTAGGTATAGGATGAACGTGTCAGGCTCTAAGCCTATGGGTTCAGGTCTCAAGCGGCCGAGGGTTCAGGGTACCCAGACCTTCCGAAATCCCTTAATTAAGGAATATGTACCTGAACATCTTTCATGATCCCCAATCGGATTCAAGGTAGAGTCCTTAATTCAGGGATTCTTGGAGATCGGGGTATCCTTAAGGTCTGCAGAGTCCAGGGCTGAGCTTGCCGGGTATAGAGTGTTGGACTGGCATGCCACATAAAGCGGTTTCGGGTGTGGGGCTTAACCCCAAACCCTAAGCCCTAAGCCAAACAAACCAGGCTGAACAACCGTCAAATCATAACAGAGCATCTCATTTCTGTTTCGGGTGAAACTCTGGGCTTCAGGACTTGATGAGTTTCTAGGAGCAATCGTGTCTATGAGTCTATCCTCTCAACATCTTTCAACTATACTTGTGAGCGTGCCCCAGCCCCGTAAACCTAAACAAAGTCTTAGACGTGACAAGACCGTTGGCCGGAGTCTGCTAGAAACTGTGAGCCTTCTGCCTCCATTCTGTGCAGTAAGGCGGGCAGCGAGTCCATCGACAATTGAACCTCGACACCAATCGCTGTAAGATTTCAGTTGGCGGGACAGCGGAGAAGTTTTCTACCCTCGCCATCACGGACAAGGTCCATACCCTAGACATCACAACGACAGGCGTGAGTGAAGAAGGCTCCCAGACCCGCCGTCACTACTGCGAACCCCGGCTGTGCAGCTGGAAGAAGATAGGGCAACGCGACGGGCATTTGAGCATTAATGCCCTTAAACCCTAAACCCGGCCCTAAACCCCGCTGTTTGCTGCTTGCGTGCACCGTTGTAAAGCGCGGAAGTCAGAGCCTAAAATCAGGCCGCGGGCTTGAAGTCTGAAGAAGCTAAACTCAACCCTAGCTTGCCCGAAGCCCTACCTGTAGTCTCCATTGTAGTTCCTTTGTGAATTGGATCCTTAATATAAACATGGTTAAACCAAAATTGGAACTACAATGCAGACTATAGGTAGACAACATTGATTCCCCTGATTCCTAAGTTTTGTTCTTATCCCAGGTCTCCCAGTGGTGCCCTTTTACTCTTTTCTTTCTGGTGTCCCCTTATTGAAACCGAAACCCCAAACCCTAAACCCTAAAGGGTAGGAAAAGGGTGCCGCAACTCTTAAGGCGGTACTGGGAAGCCTAGAACCTGGAACTTCGTATCAACCTTGCATTCAGCTGCCCTGGTATGAAAATCCAAACCATACCGTTAAGCCCTCATACAAACCGGTATATAAACCCAGAACACCGCACAGAACCCCGACACAACTTTTGCAAAACCCGGGGCTGGTGAGGGTGTAGGAAGCCCGTCTGACGAATCCATGAACGCTGTCATAGGTGGGTGGCAGCTACTACAGCTGCCCAAATCTGCCATTGCGCTACCTCACTTGGGAGGCTGAACGGCTTCGAGCTTTAAGGTCCAGGCCAGGGTTTAGGTTTGGTGATAAAGTAAGCCGTCAACCCTGCACGGTACATCCTTTCGCGGTGCATTAAAGCCGCTCTTTGTAGGACCAGCTTGCACGGGGTTGTGTGCTCACTGCCAGTGGCGAATTAAAAATCAATGACCCCGGGTTCTTTCCAGGGTAGCAGTACTTCAGTCTCTGGTTCCGTTATCTCCGTATCCACGTTTAGGCCATTGTAGTAGGATTTGGGGACTTAAACCAAAACTGGAGCCTAAGCAGAAACTGCATAGTGGAAGATGACAAGTATCCTCATGCTACAGAGAAAAGAAGGTTTACGGATCTAATAGAGAGAGACCTACTCAGGGTAAGGCATTTAGGCGTGGAGGGGTTTAGGGTGTAGAGATCTGGATTGAGGGTTTTTGGGGTTCTTTCAGCTTCGTGTGGTTTCCAAGAAGGCCAACAGGAGCATGGAGAATCTGTAATACTCTCGCCTCGCGTTCCTATTCTAGTATAGTAGCATGTATAGTAGAATGTTCCGCCGAACACTATCCCAAGAGTTTATGGCCCCAAACTTATTACTAGACTTAACTCACTAAAGGCCCTCTACAAGCATTACAACATGGCAGCCTTCAGAGGCTGCTGGTGGACCTGCACATCGTGTGCTGAGCAAGCCTCTTTCCTTTTCTCTTGTTAGTATCGCGCAGGGTTTGGGGTTGAGGGGTGAGGGTATACGATTTCAGGTGTCAGGGATGTAGGTTTCAGGGTTTTTGGGTTGCATATACCTGCAGGGTTGTGGGGGTTCCCCGTTTTCACCCGAGTGAAGCCTATCGGCGATTTTGGATTAGGATTTCGGACTTTTGGTTGCAGGTCAAGATGAAAGGCATCGGATTTATGTTTTGAAGGGCTAGGTGGGGCCTAGGGTTCCGCGGGTAGAGCTTGCACGCCCTAAACCCTAAACCCTAAAACCCAAACCTGAGGTTCAAGGCTTGGCGCTCATCCGATCGGCGGGCGACGTGGTCACAAGGCACTCGGTGTTCGGGTTTAGGGTGTAGGGTTTTAGGGTTTAGAGTTTAGGGGTCAGCCTGCTTGAACGGTAATGTAGGAACCTGATCAAGAAACCCTGCCCTTATAACACCAAAAATATTCGGATTCATATACAGAAGCCTAGCAAAGACCCAGGGTAGCAGAAAATCAGGTTCCTATAACTCTGTTCCTGAATTTTGAGCGCTTCGCGTCGTCCGCCTCGGGATGGCCGCAAGTGAAGTACCCTAAACCCTAAACCCTAAACCCCAAACCCCAAACCCTAAACCCTTAACCCTAAACCCCAAACCCCAAACCCTAAACCCTAAACCCCAAACCCTAAACCTTAAACCCTAAACGTTTTAGGGTCTAGGGGCGGGTTTCTCGCGACTCGGGAGTTCCTACTTGGAGGCTGCTCTTGGAGCTTCATGGGCAGGTTTTATGAGCTTCCTTTAAGGAATCTATAAGGGCTCTATAAGGAGGGACATTGGTAGTTAGTAGGTTCCTTTTAGGGGGATCTACAAGGGTTCTATAAGGCTCTACTTGGAGGCTTCATGGGTGGTTACAAGTGGAGTTATCAGTCCCCTAATATAGGTTATACCGATAGTTACCCTACTTATGAGGCTGCTTATAACTACTTGGAGGTTCATGGGTAGTTATAAGTATATGGTTATAAGTAGGGTAACTATAGTTATAAGGTATATTAGGGGACTTATAACTCCACTTAGAACTACCCATGGACCTCCAAGTACCCATGAGCGTCCAAGTAGACATTTTCGGGAAACACAAGGATTCCTAGTGTCATTTGTTTCGAGTTCTGTGCTGATGTCGTCGGATTCTGGTAACATCTAGAGGCCTAAGTAGTTTCCAATAGTACTGCGGAGGTTCCTTATTCATTATGGGGCTGTCTAGGAGGCTTGTGGCCGTCAGTATCCTGTACAAAAAGGTTTGGGTTTCGGGTTTAGGGACCATCCCGGCTCCAATATCAGGAACCCCAGACCCCAAACCCTAAACCCCTAAAACCTAAACCCTTAACCCCAAACCCTTAAACCCTAAACCGTAAGCCCTAAAGCCCTAGACCCTTAAACCCTAAACCCTAAAACCGAGCCGCAAGACCTCGGGGTTCGAGGGATTCAGAGGGCCTTCGTATAGGCCGGAATCTAGGTTCAGGGTTTAGGGATCATAAAACCCTAGGGTTTAGGATCTAGGGTTTTAGGGTTTAGGGCATTAGGGCTTTAGGGTTTAGGGTTTCAGTTGTGTGCTTCTTTACTTTCTCGGCTTCCGGGCTTCTATTATGAGAATGATTAATTATGCCGGGCTCCTATCATGGATATATTTACATAACGACCCCCAAAAGGCACATGCTTTGTCCCAGTGGGCTCCTGAACGGCCTAGGACTAGGAATGTGGGTTCTTGAGTTCCTCAAAGCCCCGGGTGCAACTTGGGGTTTAAGGTCCGAGCTTCGCGATGTCGGGATGCAAGAACCTGGGGCCAGCATGAAGAAGCACCCTAGGGTTTAGGGTTTGGGGTTTAGGGTTTAGGGTTTGGGGTTTAGGGTTTAGGGTTTAGGGTTTAGGGTCCCTAATAATACCTAGCAATACGGTGGCCTAAGTATTTACAAACGCTATTTTAGGGTTCCTTAACATGATCATACAGAATAATGTACGCCCAAACCCTTTTAAAGTCCAATACGGCCCATATATTCAGGATTTAAGGGTTTAGGGATCCATGGTCGGAGAAGCTTCTAGGTAGCTTTTCGAGTTCCAAAACCCTCAGCCCAGAAAGATACCTAATATAGGGGCCTCAATAATTGCCTATACGATTTTGGTCCTTATTGTAACTATAGTAGAATGGGCCCAGAACCCTAATCTAATTATTAAGGCCTCTACATTAGGACCTTTGAACTAGAAGCCGTAAGCCCAAAGCCTCTGTAGGACCTTGGTTCTTGGCAGGTCCGATGCCGGCCAAGGGCTGCATTCCGGACGACCCAGACCAGGACAGAACTTGCGCGTTTAAGGGTTTATAGGGTTCAGGGTTGCTGAGTTCAGGTGAAATCATTTTAACCAGCTGGAGCTTCTCACGGTTTGAGATTTCGCACTGTTGGTTCTAGTTTTTAACGTTCAAACCCCCTAAGCACAAAACTGTCAGCGTTTAAACACCAACAGAAACCTCTGCAAAGCCTGATTACACCAAGAGTATTCATCCCTTTAGAACCTACCCCAAGGTTCAAAATAGCACCAAAACACGCGTTGAGTACATAGTATGACCGTTGAGCCCAACGAGAACGAAGCTACGAGTGGCCTGCGGTTTGCTTTGAGGTTCAGGGATTCTTGTAGGGGTTTGCTGTAGCAGCAGACTGCCTGCAAGCAGGACCGGAATTGGAAGATCCGACCGAACGACACCTACAAGCTCACCATGTTTACGCCTCTTGCTCCAAGAAGGAAGATGCCCATGCGCTGTTCCGTTTGTTTGGGCACTGAGGTTACCAGACTGAGATTTTTGTTGAAAGTGCGTACCTTGCATCCATAGACCTTATAAACACCTCTCAGAACCCTCGTAAACTCTACAGAACTCGTAAGTGAGACCGTGGGACCCCCATTCCTGTGGATTGCAACGTCTAAGCTTGAGCCCAACACGACGTGATCATAGTTTTGGCCAGTGCCTTGGTCAAGGTGCATGTTACACCGTAACACACTCCGAAGCCCTAAGCCTTAAACCCTGAACTTCCTCGAACTTCTGTGTTTTTGCTTTTCTCTGAGGGCTGCTTGCCCTCCAAACGTACTTCAACGTTCAAACCCGGAACCCTAAATCCTAGACCCTGAAGCCCTAGAGCCTAAACCCTAGACCCGGAACCCTGAACCAAGATCAGGTCGCCACCGAAGCATCATCGCCTGTTTTGGTTCAACGATAATGACGCTTGGCTGGAAGGGAGGTTTAGGGTTTTTAGAGTTAATCACTCTAAAGCCCGCTAAAGCCTAAGCCGAAACTCCAATGTACATGTGCCTATGTCAAGGGTTTTTTTGGGGAGTAGTTGTTGTTTTCTTAGCAAGCACTTCTCGCATTCTAGTAATGGCAAGCTGACACTCATGGAAGGATTCAGGGTTTAGGGCGGTAGAAGCAGCAGGACGTTTCCTATCCTGGTATTGTCACTGGCACCAGCAGCATTTACGCCCGGAATATGCGTTTGAGGAAAACGGGCTGTGGGGAGAGCTCAACACAGGAGTGAGCCAAAACATGGGGTCGAGGGCTGCGAGCGGTAGTATGCGCCAGGCGCCAAGGACGTGCGCTTGAAAATGCAAACATAACGAGATTCCGCGGCTGGAAACCGTTTCCCGGTAATTCAACACTGCAAATATTATGGGATCCTTAAGGGAGTGGGGTCCAAGGGGGGTAGGCAATTTAGAGTTCCCTAAGCTACCCTAACCTTCCCTAAGCTTCCCTAACCTTTCCGAAGCTTCCCTAAGCTTCCCTAAGCTTCCCCAGGGTTCCCCAGTACCCTCCCCCCTTGAACTACCCCCCCTTAAGGATCCTATAAAAATAGTCTGAAGCAAGAGGCAGGATCTCTCTACAGCCCTACATAAACGGCTTAGGGTTCAGGGTTTTAGTGGACTTCAGCCTCTGAGGTAAGTGTGATTTGTCTACATGGGATCTTTGAGATCGCCCCCCAAATCCTGCCAGTCCTTGGGCAAAGGCGGACGAGGCTATCCGCTTGGACATCTTCCTCACACAGCCGTTCCGACTGGAGGCGTTCTTAGCATCTCTTTAGTTTCTTTGGGTTCAGGGTTTCAGAGTTTTGGGGTTTAGGGTTTAGGGTTGGGGGCGCAGGGTCTCCAGTTTACGAGTCTTCCTATAGTATCCATTGTAGTTCCTCTTATTTCTCGGTTACCTTAAAGGATCCTGAATATAAACTTATTCTCACCAAATAAGAGGAACTACAATGGAGACCAGAGCAAGGTCTTGGCGCGTATTGAGATATGCCGTTACTTCGGGGGCCTTGGTCTCAGTCTCTCTATGGGCTGCAGGGCTGTACCTGCTGTGGGTAACTGACTTAAAGACCTTTGAACGGTAAGCCCCAAACCCGGCAGCCCAATCCCCTATAAAACCTCTGGACACTAAAGATGCCCTGCTTCAAGGGTTTTAGGACTCCTTAAGGATTCTTCAAGGGTTTGGGCAGTCAATGGGCGGGGGGATCTACAACATGTCGCGGCCCCTGTACCACTAGTTCATAATTCTAAGTGCCCAGCTACCGCAAGTAGGGTACAAAAGCCTCTGGTTTATTCAGCCCTAACCCTTACAGGCTTTGGTGAGGTTTAGGGTCTGGGGCTTATGATCATTTTAACTTGGGCACTTTCGACCAGATTCTCACTGATCCACCGTGAGGTCTACGTCGATGGCGCATTGTTGCCGGAGGATGCAACGCACGGCATCGTTTGCTATCCCCGCACCCCAAAATTCAAAAAGACTGCATCCATACTTTAAACTCGAGTGGGTTTTCCAAAAGGTTGAAGGGAGCAAAAAAAACAATGCGATTGAAGCCAGAGTCTTGAAGGTTTGTTTTTGCGATTCGGGTGTCGGCTACCAGGTTCTAGAAAATCTAAACATCTGTGGATGCTTGCCTAAACTGTGTCGAATGTATCTCTCACCTCATTTGCCAGTTGAGTCTTTCTGACACCGGGAGAGACTATAAACCCTAAACCCTAAGCCCTAAACCTCATAAAACCTGTCAGTCAAACTGTAGGCTTCTGTACATTCTTTCCCTCGGAGGTTTACGATCAAGCGCAGATCCTGGAAGACCAGGCATTTTTCCTTACGATCCCCAGGGTACCTGCATAAGTTGGATACATGGAGCCTTAGGTTTAAGGCTTCGATGGTCCT
Source organism: Symbiodinium sp. CCMP2456 (assembly GCA_905221635.1). Classification (NCBI taxonomy): domain Eukaryota; class Dinophyceae; order Suessiales; family Symbiodiniaceae; genus Symbiodinium; species Symbiodinium sp. CCMP2456. The sequence goes on along the minus strand of CAJNDV010034730.1, from coordinate 14,075 downwards.
TCACAACTAAATCTGCACCACGCACTGTTTGTTTCAAAAACCCTAAACCCAAACCCCTAGAAAGCCTGAACCCTAAACCTTTCGTGCACATGGTGCTCGTACATGGTCTTTGTTTTCTTCTACGTGGTCGTTGGGGTACAGATTTTGTTTTACTGTGTGTGCTACTCTGACTCTAGCAGGCGGTCGGAAAGGACATGTCAACACAAATCAACAAGATCCTGTGTGCAACCCTTAGGCCCCATAGTAGTTCCTTTTGGGGATTCTCTAATAGGATCCTTAATATAAGCCACAAAAAGGAACTACTATGGGGCCTATGGGTAACCCTGACAGGTAACACCGAGGCTCAAGCTAGGCGGACATTCGGATGTGCTGAAGACTCAGAGTTCTCGGGAAGATGCCAATACTTGAATAGCCCAAACCCTAGACCCTCAACTCTAAAGGCTGAGAACCAAAACTCCAAAGCCTATAAGCAAGCCCTAAATCCTGTAAATTAAACTCTATAAACCCTCGAAAAACGATTCCGCAATGCCTATAAACACTATGCGCTCTAGACCATGTAAACCTCGAGCCGCCATCCAGGAGAGCTTTGAGAGAGATGTTCCCCGTATAGTTCTTCTATGTTCCTTTGCTTCCATGTGTCTAGCATAAACCCCCCCAATCTCTACGCTGAGTATAAAGGCCCCTAGACATTCCTTACAGTATATACCCCCCACCTTCTATACTAAGTATCCCAAACCCTCAACCCAAAGCCCCAAACCCTCAAAGCTTAAACCCTAACCCTAAGCCTTGAACCGAACCCTAAATCTTAAACCCTGTATGTAAACCTTAAGCCCTGAACCCTGAACCCAAAATTAGACAGTCCAGGAGACCCTAAACCCCAAAACCCCTTAACCTTAAACCCTAAACCCCTAAACCTCAAACCCTAAACCTTAAGCCCCAAACCCTGAGCCCAAAACTAGACAGTCCAGGAGACCCTAAACCCCTTAACCTTAGACCCTAAACCCTAAACCCCTAAACCTCAAACCCTAAACCTTAAGCCCTAGACCCTGAGCCCAAAACTAGACAGTCCAGGAGAGCTTTGACACCAGCCAGCTGGATCCTCCTCGCCTTCCAGAGCTCTCTGATCCGCACGGTCTCTCGAGCTGCACCTAAGGCTTAGGGCCTTTAGGGTTTAGGGTTTAGGGTTTAGGTTATAGGGTTTAGGGTTTAGGGTTTAGGGTTTAGGGTTTAGGGTTTAGGGTTTAGGGTTTAGGGTTTAGGCTTAGGGCCTGTAGGTCCTCTAGAGTTTAGGGCCTTAGGCCCTCTACGGTTCAGGGCCTTTAGGTCAGTTTAGGGCTTCGGGTTCAGGGTTTAGGGTTTAGGGCCGTTAGGGTTTGGGTTTAGGATTAGGGTTCAGGGTTTAGGGTTTAGGGCCTTTAGGGTTTAGGGCTTCGGGTTCAGGGTATAGTAGGATTTAGGGCCTCTAGGGTTAAGGGTCATCTGCGATAGCCCCTGTTCCAACTTTTGTGGATTGCACTGCGTCCCAAGACCCAAACCCAAAACGCCAAACTTGAAACCCCAAACCCGAAATGCAGCGAACACAGCAGAAACACTTGCCACGAACTTATGTTGAATTCTTCGTGACCCCAAATATGATATAAGTTAAAGCCGAGGCTCGTATGCCTTCGACCCACATGCACGGCGCTTCTACCTTGTGATGAAGGCCAGGAGCGAGTCAGTGGTTTAGGGATTTTGGATTTCGGGATTAGCCCCTAAACCCTAAAACCCTAAACCCTAAGTCGTAGCAGAGACATTTGATTGCGGATGTTCACAGAGAGCTTTCGCCAGTTGATGGATGTGTTTTGGTACAGTGTAAGCCTGCATGTAGGCAGGTTCCGACTGCTCAGCAGAAAAGGAGCCACTACACTTTAAAAAAAAAACCTAAACCCTAAACCCTGAACCCTGAACCCTGAAACCCTAAACCCTAAACCCTGAACCCTGAAACTCTAAGCCCTAAAACCCTAAGCCCCTCAAAGCCTAAGCCCTAAACCCTGGCTTCTAGCGAGCTTAAGGTTCTAAGGAACCTCCTTAAGTGGGCCCACCAGTGTAGGGGCCGACTACCTTTACTATTTCTGGGGGCTCCTTATTATAGTTATTATAATTACGTGTATTGAGCCCCAAAACCCTATTCTAATTATGGAGGCACCGGTATACCCTAAACCCTTCTAGACACCCTTCACCCTTTAAGGAACCCTTTAAAGGAACCCCAAAACCCCATTCTAATTATTGAGGCCCCCAGATTACCTCCCAGGGCCCCGTCGTGGGTTCGAGGGCCCAGAGCCTCTGAGGCTTTCATAGGCTTTCGGCCTAAAGGGGCACCTCGGCAGAATTCGGAAAGTAGGGTTAGCGTTTCGGGATTAAGGTTTAGGGTTTAGGAAAACCCCCAACCTAAACCATACACCTTCAAACCCGAGCCCCTAAACACGGCTTACGTTGCTTTGTTGTGCTTTGTACGTCGCAAAAGGTCTTGATCTTAGTAGTTCTATTGTCTCTGAATCCCGGGCATTGAGCATCGCTTCGGGGGTGTCCCGCAGATTGGGAGGGGCGGATTTTTTGGGGGGCGGGGCTGAGGGCTAAGAATCCCGGTCTAACTGCCTATCGGAGAGGTGGGGGGGGGCTCTCCGAACAACAATATTTCTCAGAACCGCCTGCTCGCTGGGGCACCGTAACTTTAACATAAGCCACCAACTCCAAGTCACAAGCTCTAGTTCTAAGCCCGAGACACCCTACGTGCCCCTCCACTCCTAAACCCAAAACCACTACCCCCTACTTGGAGGTTCATGGGTAGTTATAAGTGGAGTTTTAAGTAGGGTAACTACCCCTCCACTCCTAAACCCTAAACCACTACCCCCTATTCCATACCTTCAGGGCGGAACCTTCGCCGGCCGTCCGGCCACAACGGGAGGTGGCTATGTGCTGCTGAGGAGCCGGCTTTTGGTAGGGTTGAGGGCTTGGGGCCGTGGTTATTTGTTGTAGGGTTTAGGGTTTAGGGTTTAGGGTTTAGGGTTTAGGGTTGGTTTAGGCTTTTTGTGTTTTGAACTTTGGTTTGGAGTGTTTTGCCACGCTATGGCTTATGTTTGGTCAAACCGTTTGGATTTTTTTGGTGAGTTTGTGCATAGGCTGGCGGGGTCAGCAGTAACGGTTTCGGGATTAGGCTCACATTTGTAGAGTGTAGCGCTTAGCGTTGCTTTCGGGTGGCGGGGGGTGAGGGATTTCTGTTTTGAAGCTCAGTCTTTTGCTTGCGTCCGTCATGCTCATGATACCTTTCCAGGTTTCTGTCTTGTTTTAGGGTTTCCGAATTAGGATTTAGGATTTAGGCTTTAGGGTTTCCGAATTAGGGTTTAGGATTTAGGATTTAGGGTTTAGGGTTCCGCTGCATCCTCCAAGCACCCCTGAGCGCAATCGCCGGTCTTCAGGGATCCCCCGAAGCCCTAAACTCTAAACTCCTAGACTCCTATAGACCCTATCAGCCCTAAACTCCTCGACCCTGGGCCCTAAAGTCTATGGGATATATAATTATGGGGTATATAATTTAGGGTTTAGGGTTTATATATGGTGCACTGTTGAGGTCGGCTTCCTTCGGCCCTTCTTGCAAAGGCTATGCGGGGGTTTCCGAAAATAGAGGACCCCAAGATAGTACCCTAAATAGTAGGGTCCTTGGTATAAGGACCCCCCAGATAAGGTACCCTAAGTTTCGGAAACTCCCATGTGCTCGGGAATTCACTGCTCCCTCGCGGCCGGGTCGATCTGAGAATCCGAGGTCGGCAGCGGTGCATCGCCAAAGTAGACATCGGGGAGACGTGTTCCCTAAACCCTACCCTACACCCTAAGGGTTTGGTTTAGGGTTTAGGGTTTAGGGTTTAGGGTTCGGGTTTTAGGGTTTAGGGTTTATGGGTTTAGGATCTAGGTCTACGGGTCCATGTACCCAGATAGTAAATACTTTGGCCTCAAAGTAGTCCCTATGTAGGTACTTTGGGGCCAAAGTATATACTATGTGGGTACATGGACCCTCAGGGTAAGCCACCCGTTGTGTTCGAGCTCTCATGCTCCGAGCGCGGTGTTCCTGGACCAAGCAATCCCTTCAAAGGACAAGCAAGCTCCAGGACCAAGCCATCCACCACATGGCGAACCTTTCCAAGAGTTCAGGGTTCAGGGTTTAGGATGTCCCGAAACCCAGGCCATTCCTGAGCATTGTGTTTACAGTTCCAGGGCTCAGGATGTCCCGAAACCTAGGCATTTCATGAGCACTGTCTTCACAGTTCATATTCTGTTGGTTGCCTTGCCTGCTTATCGAGCGTTTGAAGTATTAGAACGCGTTAAAACCCTAAGTGGGCTATCCCAAGATGGATGCTACAAACCACAAGAGTCCAGGTCTCTTACCAATGAGGGAGGGTGAAGCAACCTTGCCCAGACCGAATCATGCTTGCCCGCTACATAGCTTTGAAAGGACACTCTGGAAATTTCCCCCCGCTAAGCCCTCAACCCGAAGCCTGTAAGCCCAAAGCCCCACAAGCCTAAACTTGGCCCAAAGCCCCTAAAGCCCAAACCCTAAACGTTAAATCCAAACCTCTACAGCCCAAACCCTAAACCAAACCTCTACAGCCCAAGCCCTAAACCTTAAATCTAAACCTCTACAGCCCTTATCCAAAATCCCAGAACCCGTCCCGGAGGATGCTCCAAGTTGTTCAGATCTCCATGCAGCTATCCGTCAAGCTGGCTGGGTCCTGGGAGTTGTCCAGGGGACTCCTTTACAGGGATCTATAAGGGTTCCTTAAGTGGGTTTAGGGTTCAGGTTTACTTTAAGGGATGTACAAGGGTTCCTTATATGGGTTTAGGGTTCAGGGTTTCCTTTACAGTGTTTAGGGTTCCATTGAGGAGCTTTCTTTGACAAGTTCCTTTAGTACTTTCGACGATGGGTCTGCAACATCTTAGGGATACAGGGGTTTTATATACTGAGGAAGACAGTGTTGTTTAAAGGTTCGAGTGTTCAATTTAGGGTATAGGAGTTTGGTTTTGGGGATGGGTTTGGGGCTTGAGGATTTTAGAGATGAATGTGTTTTGTTTGTGCTCTGAGGTTGGGGTTGTAGATTATGGGGCTAAGGGCGGCTTTGGAAAGCATGTTCATTTCTTTTGAGCATCAAGCACAAAGTGCCTTACGTCGGACTGGCCTTGACAGAGACTATGGCCCAAGCGATGGAGAAGCAGCTCACGCTGAAGCTGTGGCCTACCAGGACCAGAAGTCGGTTCTCTTTCAGACGGGCCTGGCCGCCTTGATTTCTGGCAAGAGCAAGCAGCGGGGCGGTGAAGGCAGCGATGGGCATTCGCCGCAATGCAAGAAGGGCACCAACGCCAAGGGAGGTAGACCTGTTCACCAATACTGTTGGCAATGCCTTGCAGATTGGGTTTTAGAGGCTTGGGGGATAGCATTTTGGAGAGGCGGTTTCAGGGGTTTTGGCTCATGCATTAGGGTTGGGAGCTCCAGCGTTTCAGGGTTTGGTATTTAGAATTCGGCAAGTACAAGTCCTGGATCTTACTGGCAACCCATGCAAAGACAACTCAGGGTTTACATTTTAGGGTTTAGGGGTTTAGGGTTTAGGGGTTTAGGGTTTAGGGTCCCTAAACCCTAAACCCTAAACCCTAGGCTACTAGGGTGCTCTAAGACGCAAGCCTTGATCCTTCCACTATAAGCCTACTCATCCGACCACAGCCAACCCCTGAAGGTCAAGCAGCCTGACCCCCAAACCTTTTTAGGGCTCCTTATGATGATTTCCTTAATGCACGGGCCTAAATAATTGCCAATACCATTTTAGGGGTTCCTTATTTTAACAAAAATGTAATGGGCCCCAAAACCCTATCCCAATACTTGAGGTCCCTATATTATACAGGTCCTAAACTCTAAACCCCTAAACCCTAAACCCTAAACCCTTCACAGGCCGACTTCGATGGGCCGAACATCGTGAACAACCTGGCGACCCTGCTTCAAATCGACAGGTCGCGGATCAAGCCCCTCAGTTTTGGAAGGAGTGTTTATCGTGCTGTTTCGGATTTGCTCAGTGATTTATAGTATTTTTTCGGGTTTGTTCGGGTTGCACAGGTTTGTTTGTTCAGAATATCTCGTGATTAGGGAATGCTAAGCCCTACCCGAAGGGTCCATGTACACAACTTCTATGCCGTCTCACAAGGCGACTGGGGTTCCAAAACATGCCCTGTAAGCCTATGGATTCTAAGGCCTTTACGGTTAGACAAGCCGATAAGCCCTAAGCCCTAAACCCTAAACCCATGGTAAGCCCTTATGGAACCACTCAACCCCTAACCTTGAATTAGACCCGGAATTAACATAAGGCCTGCCGCCGGCAACCCAACCCCCGAAAATCCGCTGACTCCCTGAGATGAGGCTGTTGAAACCTTAGCCTCCAACCCTAAACCCTAAAACCCAAAANNCCCCCCCCCAAAAAAAAAAAACACCTACATACCCAAGCCCCAAATCCTGCTACACTGAGGATCGTTTCTGTGCAGACTGCTGCACAGGTAGCCGGGGCAGGCCAGTGGCTCACTTCGTTTGAGTAAGGTGCTTTGGTTCAAGGCGTTTACAAGATGTTTGTTCTGTGCAAACACTGTCGCTAGGGTTTTGTAGATTTGTCTAGATGGTTTTTGATTGTGAAACTTCTTACAGGGCGGTGCAGGTGTATAAGCGGTGCTTGTTATTGTAGCACGTCGTTGGGTTTCTCCAGTAAGTATTTGAAAGAGAGGGCGTGGAATACATGCCAAAAAACCCTGAAGCCCTAAACCCCTAGCCAAGGGGGTAACGCCACCCATCTCTGACTCGGGATGGGGAGTATCTCCTACAGACGGCCTTGGCAGCACTGAAGCCTACCCTTAGAGCCCTTGAGTACCCGAAACCCTTGAGCCCCTAGACCTCCCAACACAAGAACCGAAGCGCCAAACTAAGGCTCTAAAGCATTAGAATCCCATGATCAGGTCCCCAAAATAGCCTTATTTGTTGTCATAGTTGGGTACACGTTGCAATGTTTACGGGTACTTAAACTCAAGAAGGAATCGGAATCTCAATATTTGTACTATCCCAACCATGAGCTCATGAGCTAGTAATTTTCAGAACTCCCTATCTGCGCTGTCAAGAAATCCTCCAGGCTGAGGGTCAGGCTCAGTGCAAGCATTTAGCCAAGCCAGATTGAGCAAAATACGCTAGACCGCTCAATCACCAGCATCACCGCCTTCATCTAAGTAGTTCAAACATGTCGAAAAGTTGAACATGGTTGGCATACATGTAAGCTCCCGCAATAGCCATACCCTATAATACGTACCTGTGTCCTGTGTTCTACTACACGCTGTTTTCATGTCGCTTAGACTGCCTTGACCCCAAGTTTGCTCGCGACTAGCATGGTCAATTCCACAAGCTCACATCGGCACGAACTCGATTCGATGTTTGCCTTAGCAGTCCTGTGTGGCTTTGGGCACACTGCAGAAACACCGAAGTATAACTCTGGGTTCTAGGTTTAGGTGTTCCTGTTCATAGTCTTTGGATGTACTGTATGGAGTTTGGGGTCCATGGTTTCTGCGCCAGGTGGACGTCGTTTGCAGGCTGATGGCCTAGATCTGACCTTCCAGATTGTGGAGGACATCCTACGTGCTCTGCATTTTTCTCAATGGCCTTGCAGGGGTGATTCCCTGGGCAGAAAGTTGATGGATCTATATGGCTCCTCCTCGTCCCTCACCCTTCCCAACAAAGATCACAAAAAGAACTCCAACCCAACAACGCCCCTTAGAAGAAACCTGTCAGGCTTAGGGTTTAGGGTTGCTAGTTATAGGGCTTCGGGTCTAGAGTCTATAAGTTTAGGGCTAGTGGCTAACGACGCCAATGTCGAGCCAGAGGGCAGTGCTGTCTTGGAGAAACCGAGTTCATAGCAGTCCCTAATGGACAGAAGGTGAGAGGCAGCCAAACCCTAAACCCTAAACCCTACACCCTAAACCCTAAACCCACAGCCTAACTTGGAACCCTCCAGTCGGCAACCTACTTACATTTCAGGATCTGGCTGTTTCGGATTCAGTGTTCAGGGGTAACGGTCCCAAGACCCCAAGCCGTTTGCAACTCAGAGTTGGTCCGTTGTGAGCCAAATACTATTGGGAATTTCTTACTTACTAACCCTAAGGGTCCATGTACCCAAATAGTATATACTTTGGCCTTAATGTAGTCCCTATATGGGTACTTTAGGGCCAATGTTCTACTATTTAGGTACATGGACCCTTAGGGTAATGAAACGTCATGGGTTCTTCAACTGGTGTGCTTGCTGTGCTCGGGTTAGTGTGCGCGTGTAAACCTTGAATCTCAATCCCATGTGGACCTGGACCCTTGCACGTGAATTGCGAAGCAGTCCATTGTCTTCGCTAAGCCTGAAGCTCAATCGGCAGAACAGCTAAACCCTAAACCCTAAACCCTAATCCCCTATAAGAAGCTTAATCGGAAGAACACCCGGAATTAGTTAGAGTCTTCAGAGCTTAACTCTGACATGAGACCGCCCAGATCCTCGCAGCGCCACAGAACGCTTCTAGAAACCTCGCGGATTAGACCCCTAGGTCCCCCCACCTAAGCCCCAAACATTTTAAAAAATACAACCCAGACCATAACCCTAAACCCCTAAACCCTAAACCATAACGCTAAAGCCCTAAACCTTAAACCCTAAACCCATAAACCCCAAAGCCTAAAGGCAGAACCTTGTGCTGTGGTAGGAGAGTTCAGAACCAATACCTGGCGAGGTCGCATCCCTGAATCGGGCGGTGGCTCTAGGGTTTGTAGGGTTTAGAGGTTAGGGTTGATCTGGGTTTTTTAGGGTTTGTAGGGCTTTTGGCTTGTAGGGCTTACGGCTTTAGGGCTAGGGTGTAGAGGTTAAGCCGGGATCCTTGTTCTTTGAAAAAACGATTGGGGGGGGGGGGGGGGGTTGTAGACTGGTTCTGTAGGGTTTCTGCCAGTGGTTCGCCAAAGGTGTGTGGCTCGGCTCTGGTCCGAGTCGGTGTTGCTCTCTGTTAAGGGCGCGTGGAGGATTACTTTACCAATTACAGAGGTTCCCTGTTTCCGGTCTACACAGCAGCATTCCCTTTAAAGTCATTAACATGTATTATGCAAATGTACTACGACATAATTACTCCCAAGCCCCATCCTAACAATCAGGTCGCATATACCCAAACCCGGCGACGACCCTGCAAAGCTCTGATTCTCGAAGCCTTGAAGAGCCCATGCAAGAAGATGAATAGCTGAGTAGATAACCTTGAACCTTTTGGGGCTTATATAAAACTACTATAACTCAAAAGGTTAACCTTTTTTGGGCTAGGGTACTCAGCCTCTAAGGAACCATCTACGGTTACTATTCACTGGAGCATCCCTGGCTCTTCAAAGCCAAAATCCCCCACCCCCACACCCGCGGAGACTCCCAAGCCCCTCCATTAAGGAATATCTACCTGAAAACAGAATCTGGATCCCCACAGTGTATAAGGTATCTTCTTTAGGTTTAGGTATATAGTCCTTAATCAAAGCTATGTTCCATAGTTACAGGTCTATGTCTAAATTAAGGGCTAACGGAGTTGCTATGAGCCCCGAACTGTATATCTTCACCGTGCGCCCAAGGCAGAGAACTCGACAAGCGGCAACGAGTCAGGCCCGAGAGGGGTTTCTGCAGGTGTTGTATTTTGGTGGTTGGTTGGATGTTGGGTTTGGGGTTTAGGGTTTTGGGAGGGTTTAAGGTTCAGGGGTTTTGGGTTTAGGTGCTGTGTGTTTGTTGATGATTGGGTTTTTGTATAGCTGCCGTCGAGCTGTCGTTTCCGGTCTCGCTGGGTGTAATTTTGTGGCCTTAATGGTTCGGATATAGCCCTTGGGGTATCCTATAATGTGAGTAATATGCACAATGAACAAGTGTGTATATATATATACATACACATACGTAGGTATGTATATATATATATATATGTAACTACTTACAAGCTTACCGCGCGAGCGTTTGGGATTTAGGTTGCTAGTTAGAGTTCACGGTTGAGGGTTTTGCGTCTAGGGTTCAGGCTCGAGGGTGTCTGGTTCCTCTGCGCGTTGTGGGGACATCACAGCCGCATTGCCGCTTACTTAATTAGGCCTTGAGGCCTTCAAATTCGTCTACAAAAAAGGAACCGCCTTAAGGCCTGAGTATAGTAGGGCTTAGCAAGATCCTTCAGAGGAGGTCTTAGTACATACTATATAGGTACATAGACTCGTGGGTGGTTATCAGTAAGGTTTTATCAGGAGGAAAACTACAGTTACAACTTATACTACGGCACCTATAAACCCACTTATAACTACCCATGAACCTCCAAGCAGGGCACATGCTCTAAACCCTGAATCCTAAACCCCCGCCCCAGATGACTCCTTCGACTTCAGCGGGGACTCCCTGGCGAAGCTCACGCCACTCGTCCAGGCCGGGGTCCCTTCTGTTCTTCTTCTTACACTAGGGACTTTAAGTAGGGAGGGGGGGGGGTATGTTGTATAATTAGTATGAGTATGAGAAGGAGCCCTAGGGAGTACTATTGGTAGGTTATCCAATACAAGGTGCTACGGTTCAGGATCTAAGTGGCATAAGGCTTTAAGGACTCGTGCGTGCTGCTTGGGCCGGAAAACCATACCATGTCAGTGTCTTTGTTATGCTATTCTGAGCCCTAGGGTAAGGTTCCAAAGTGAGGTTAGGTGGGCTAGCAGAGACGACGTTTCCCTCCATGCACAGACATATTCACGTACAAACAGTTGTGTACGTGATGTGTATTTGTATGTATACTGTATGTATGTATGTGTATATATATAGAGAGAGAGACAACAAATCAATAAACATACAATAAATCAGTGTGTGTATATATATATACATATGGTTTAGGGTTTAGGGTTGGTTTATGGCTTGGGACCAAGCCACGAATTCTAAGAGCCCTACGCCCGATCCATTGACAGATGCAACCGAACATCCGAAGTCGTCAGGACTGGTTTTGCTAGCCTTAGGGTTTAGGGTTTAGGGTTTAGGGTTTAGGGTTTTGCTAGCCTTATACAGCCCGCAAAGATCTCATGCTGGTAAGAGCGTTGGGGTTTATTGTTTACAGGTTTTTCGTGTGAGGTTTGAAAGGTTGTGGGGGCTCGGGACTGCAGTGAGTTGGGGTTTCTCGCAAGAACTTTTGGTCTAAACCCTGAATATCTCATCTTGTTTCGGGTTTGGGGATTTAGTGTTGCCCACCGTCCACTCACACTGTATTCCCGGTATCTACAATATTCCCCGAACCCTAATCATTCTGGTTGCCCAGCCCGTCCCAGCCCTAAACCCTAAGCCCCAAACCCTAAAACCCTAAAACCCTAAACCCTAAACCCCATAAATAAAGCTTAAACCCAACCCAGTGAGTCGACCCTTCACCGTGCTCTGCTTGGAGGTTCATGGGTAGTTATAAGTGGAGCTAGAAGTCCTCTAATATAGGTTATAACTACAGTTAGCCTACTTATAGCCATTATAGCCCTACTTATAACTACCCATGAACCTCCAAGTGAAGGTGCTCCAGAACGCGTCAGACACAGGAGCTCTTTCACAGGACCCGCTGTTGAGGGCTCTTTTTGGGTTGAGGTTGTCGTTTTGGGGATTTGGGAGGGTTTTGGGCTAGGCTTTACTTGGCTGCTTGAGGCTTTTTGGGGACTTCAGGGTTTTGTGTTAGTGCGGCTTAGAGCGTTTTTATGAGGGGAAGCTTGGACAGCCCGATCGGAAAGACCCTGTTCCTGTTCCTGGAGAGCACCATTACTTGTGGTACTACTGCCACTACTGCTACTACTCCTCGGTCCTCGGTCGACTATTAGTATTATGATTATGATTAGTGTTATTAGTATCATTATTTCTACTACTATTGCTATTAGTCCTACTGCTCCTACTCCTACTACTCCTACTGCTCCTGCTACTCCTGCTGCTGCCACTGCTGCAGATGCCGGCATGCGCAGGCTTTGAACACGGGCGTCGTGGTCCGAAGCGTTGAGCTCACAGATCCAACGCTGCCAGCGGCAGTGGAAAGCACGACCACGACTTCCGCCACGGCTACGACTACAACCACCACAACAGGCACTGCTACGACTACGAGCTCCACAACGAGTACGGTCACAGACACCTCGACTCAGACGAGCACCCGTACGACTTCGCACACGACTACCACCGCAACCATAAGCAGCACCACCCAGACAACCACAGGCACAACCAGTCGCACTGCCACGCGTACAACTACCGGCACGACCGCCACATTGACCACCTCTACTGCCAGCACCCTGACAACGACGCCGAACGTAGCAAACGGCGAAACGTGGACTGCAACATCCACTACCAGTGAGAGCAGCACTTCGGCCACCTACACGGACACGACCACTTCGAGCACAACTCACACCGTCACTGGCACGACCACGTACACAGCCACCTACACAGACACGACCACTTGGAGCACCACTCACACCGTGACTGACACGACGACGGACACGGCCACCTACACGACCACAGACACGACCACCGACACGATGACGCGAACAGCAACAACTACACACACTGAGAGCACAAGGACTTCAACTCATACAACCAGCGTTTCAGTCACCGGTAGCTCCACCTTGTCGTCTTCCACTAAGGACTCGGAAACATCTACCACGGCCGTGGCCACGACAGCACAGGCCTCCACCACCGGCGCTTCAACAACCCCCAGCGAGGCAGAGACCTTCACATCGACTTGGTCGGACATCTCCGTAAGCACGTCTGAAGAGCTTCTTCTTACTACCAGCTCCAATCTCTCGAGCCCCTCGTCGTTTGCAGAGGGATTGAAACTTCAGGGTTGGAGTTTGTATATGGCCGTGGCGTAGTTCGAGGAGAACTGAGGCAGTTGCCCGCATACCCCCAAAGCAGCACTCAAGCATTACCCAAGTCATAACGCTTGACTTGTCATGAGGTTGTTTAACTTTACGGTACTGGTAGAAGTTGCTTGAGGGTGCTCGGACCCATACAGAAGTCTCTTACGATCCTACGACGGCTCGTAAACCCAAGGGAAGCGTATTACAGATTGCGGAATAATTCGGGGGGCTTTAGGATGTTTACCCTCTAGTGTTTAGGGGCCAGGATGTCTTTTTTTCAGGGTTTGGTGTTTAGCATCATTGCGCATTCGACCCAGGTCTCCTACCCCATAGGTAGCTGGCTCCTCGGCTAGTGGAGCCATAAAGAAAAGGGCCCTTCCGTTCCCGAGGGTCCATACGAACTACCATTATGGGACGAGGCCCCGACAGACCATCTTCATCATGGCTTTTGGGAAGAACCGAAGTCCACAACAGCAGTATATGTGGATCTCTTTAGTCATTCAGGCTACAGATTCTGGGGATGTGACTGATTCGGGTGCTGGGGTGTCGGGCTTTTCGGTGTTGCGTGTTATGAACTCATGAGTTCGAGCATTTCAACGACTCCGTCTAAAAGAAATATTGTGAAACTTGTCATCTGCCTTTCAGGATACGAAACCCTCCTTAGAGTTTGTAAACAATCGCAGACTATTGCGACACGCTTGTAGAGCCCTTCTGCAACGACACACCTCAAAGTCCGTATCAACACAAAGTCTAGACAGTTCCATCGAGCAGAGTATGGACTAGAACAGAGTAGGAATAATCATAGAGCAGAATAGAAATGTTCAATAATGTTTTGCAAGGTTTTTGCAGAAGGAACGAATGCAACAGACTAGAATAGGATAGAATGGACCAGAACAGCACAGAACGGGCGAGACAAGAACCGAGTGGACTAGACTAGAAGCGAAAACAGAATGCAATAGAATCATGCACCCTAAACCCTAAAACCCTAAAACCCTGAAACCCTCAACCCTAAAACCCCAAACCCTAAAACCCCAAACCCCAAACCCTAAACCCTAAAACCCCAAAGCCCCAAACCCTAAAACCCTAAAGCCTTAAAACCACCAAACCCTAAAACCTAAACCCCAAAACCCTAAAACCTAAACCCCAAAACCCTAAAGCC